>JAQIVE010001339.1:0-25730 GCA_034698285.1 Sminthurinus bimaculatus
ATTTTTAAAACCCTTGAGTCTTCTGAGACAAGTGCCTACTGTCAAGGGACCTGAAGTACCCCAGTCATGTGACATAGTGAATTCAAGAGCTAATAAATGTAGCTACTACATGTGTAAAGGGCGTCCAAAAATATTCACTGGTTTGGTTTTTACACACCCTCAAACTTTAGGGAACGTTTCATGTTATCACCCGTTATACATAGAGTCCATACATAAAGTACGTATGAGTACTTACGGACGTACTTATGTACAGAGGTGGATGGAGGATAAAAGCTTTCGACCCACCGACAGACTGACTACCGCTCTTTAATTATTGTCCTCGACTATTAACATTATAATATATGATTCGGCTGAAAATTGTTTAACGAGATGAATAAGGACTCTAGACGGCAGACACGATTGTTTTTACATCCCAATGGCTGGTGGTTTTCTTTCATTCCTTCTTTTCCATGCTGGTTTCATTCCGATGCCCATGTATCATGCATACTTACTTGCGTAGATGGATAAATCCATATGCTTTAGTATGTAGTATGTATTAAAATGACTAAAAAGGGTTAAAAGTTGTTGAAAATAGTTTACATGAGGGTGTTCTCGTCTAAAGCCAAAAGTGTGTGCCTTATGCGTTATTATTTTTTGTTATTACGACAAATTATATTGGTAGTAACTTTGGAGGTATCCATGTACGTATTATATATTATACTATAATGGTAAGACAATGACTTCACTCTTACCTTAACTTTGAAGTAATATTCGTTTTTCTTTGAATAATTGTCATCTGTATTTTATTCAGTCACCCTTTTTAATGAGGCTTGCAGAGACATTTAAAAAATTTAACGCTTGTACAAACGCAGAATAAGGCAAAGTATGAGTGAAGTTAAACATTAAACATGCATATAAAAGTGTTGATCACTAATTCACTAATTGATCACTAACCAGGAAAAGAAAATTAAGTAGTAAACACGATAAATACAAACGAAGTTTTGAGAACAAACTGAAAAGTTTTCCTGTGTGCATTTTGCATAGAATCATAAAAAAAATCATTGAAAATTGTTGATTTTTTATGCTCATTTTCAGATCACTCCGATGGAGGACAATTCAACAACATCAAATGATGACGAATCTTCAGGGAAAAGCAGGTGAGAGTTTTGTCAAATTAAGCATTTTAAATTTTAATTAATATTGTGCATTAAAAGGGTATAACTAGAAACTCTAATATTGTAATATATATTCTTGATCTATTACTTACTAAGTACTTACTTACTTAATAGTTAGTGTCTACTTCAGTCTGCTGTTTTAAATTTTACATTTACTTCAACAACTTCAAAAGTTATAAAATCTAACAATCATTTGTTCATTTTGTTTTGGTGTTTGTCTGTGAACTGTGAATAAAAATTTACCATTCAGTCCAATTGATTCCATGAAGCTGACATCAATCATTAACAAAATCAAATCATCAATGAAAGGTAAGTATCAATCAATACTATATAAAACTATAATTGTTTTCCCTGTTGAAAGAGCAGCATTGAAATTAGGCATTTTCCGAGACTAAACTTAGCGTTGACTTGAATCCTACAAGAATAGAACTTTGTACCTATGTCTGTAAGAATTAAACTGTTTAAGATTATTTGTACTTTGTACTTGTGAATCTTGGTAAAGATTAACGATTTGAAGAGGATGGAGTAAAACTACAAAACAGTTATTGGTTAAACTTTATGTACAACTTCATAATATTTATGTAGCATGTAATACAAACTACAACTTAATATACAAATAAGTACAAAACAATATTGATATTTACTTACATTGGTTTGTGAATCTACACGAACTTCATATGTGTGTAATAGTAATAATAATATACTTAATAATAAATTATATAGACAGTTTAGGCAGCGTGTGCAGACACTTGACCGTGTAGATATCTTATAGACATCCAAGGATGATAGAGAGATGAAAATGAAGATATATTTAAAAGATTGTGATTATTGCATCTCCGTGTCTCTCAATCTCTCAGAGTCTTCTTTACCATCTTCCACTTCCAGTGTTTCCTCAACTCTGATCTTGAAAGCCCTCCATTGGTTGCTTGTGTTTAGCTTGCAGGAAGAGTATTATAATATTATTATACATTATGTATTTAGAAGATATATTAAAGTTATTAGTGATTGAGAAGAGAAGGATACTGCTGCGACTACTTGGAAGTCCAACATCTTGAACATAGTTTTTGGACTCTCCAACTCGTCATCATCATCTTCGTAATCATCAGCACCATCATCATCCTCTCGTAATGATTCTGATTGCCGCAAAGTGAACACACATTCTTTCAAATCTCTCAATACTACATATATAATAATACAACTACATACATAATATGTACAACTATATACGTTTTCTTCTTCCTATTTTACTTCTCGGCATACACATAAGACTGTGTGTATCGCATAATGTAAATTGTATGTGTTTTAATGTAGTTGTAATACGAATTGAGAATTCAGAGGGGGGAAGCAACAGAACAGAAAAAGATGATGATAATGAAAAAAAATTGTATTTCATACCTATTATGACAACATGACTCACGTTTGTGCAGAAAAAACGCTACATATGTCATTGTACAATAAATTAATAGCTCAGAGCGTTAAAATGACAATGCAATAAATTTTCAAAGAGCTTTCAAAAGACTCGAGACTTGTCTTCAGTTCAGTCCAAGTCCAAGACTGAGTACATCTAATAGGTTTATACTTTATATTATTTAAGTTCACAGTCCAGTCCATCCGCTTCTTTTTTAGTATAATATTTTACATATAACACGTAGAAAGTACAGGCACAGATTTTATATATGTTGTGTTATCATTACTTATATCAGTTGTTAGAGTATTTCCTCAAAGTGTCTATAGAATAGACGTATAGAGGTGAGAATTGAGAATTAGAATCTACTGAAAATCCATATTATATTAATTATTACTATATAGGTTTTTTTGTATAAACATCTCCGAAGTACAAAAGTAACATAATATAGTTGCACATTACATGCATTAGTTTTCTCTCAGAAATACATCATTATGTATTATCTTACTGTACTATTTTCTAAGTATATTTTCCAAGTATATTGCACTATGCATAATATTGTATGAATTTGTGAACATGTATTTGTTCGTGTTTTTTTTCCTCGTTCAAATTTTTTTTACATATTATCCGCTTATCACCAACCAACAAATACAAATTACCTACTCTTTCATCTTTTTACTCCGGTTACTCTTTCATTCTATGTACATTATCACAGTATATGTCATGTACGCATGAACTAATTTCATTTGCATAGACTTCTGCTACTCTTGTTCAAGTATCTTTAGATCTCATCAGCATCTCTCTCAGCTCTCAGCCTCAAAATTCTGAAATCATCACCCTCACAAAAAAGTATGCATGTAGGTACATTAGGTATCGGATACAGTCTATATTTTAAGTATTTAGGTACATACCATAATTTGTTTTGTACATACATTTCTCTCTCCCCTGTTATTATTAACTGCTACAAGCGGTCATTCCAACTCTGCCAAGTAAAAACTTAATTTGCTTTAGATGACAAATAGTGTTTTGACTTGTGGTTCAAAAACTATTTTTCCTGCGAGAGTTGCCAATATCAGCATTCTATATTACAAAATATATGAGTTGATTCTATAATAATGACTCATGAAATAGAATGAATGGCGTCAAAAATGTTTTCAGAAAATAGTGGTGAATTATGGAAAAAACTTAAAATGCCCGTGTACTTTCAGCGTTATAATTATAATTTTACCCACTAATATTTAGCGCGCAAGGTGAATGGTGAATATTTTAGTTTCAATACTATAATACAACTATGCAGCACTAACGTGTAAAAAATATTGTAAAAAAAAAAATGAAAACAGACATCGTGAGATAAGTATTTTTCTTAAACTTTGAAAACGTGAATGAATGGAGAAACAGACAAGCCATAGACCAACTCTGGTACGCAGATAATGCTAATGCCTGTGTAGTTTGTATCATAACATCATATACAGTGAATGAAGGGATGAATGAATGAACTATTTTCGAAATTGAGGGATAGTATCGGTCTGGCCAAGGGAAAAAGGAACACAACATGTAAAGGGACGGACATGGACATGTATATTCCTGTAAAAAAGTACATTACAATCACATTCACGTTATTTGTGTGTGTAGGTATAATATGTATAAAGGATACGTATCTACAGTCGACAAGCTACAGATACAAGAAGGGCAAAAAAGAAACCCCCTGGAAAAATGAGAAAGAAAGGGAGCAAGAGAAGAAGAAAAATAGGAAGGTGAACTGAAAATATCAGTAGTATAAATTGTTCATATCATATCTCTTTACTCTTATATGCGTTTGTGTGTACAGTCACATACATACCTACCTGCACTATTTTACAAATACCCAAAAAACACACTATAGTTTGGTTGAATCTTGACAGTGTGTGCCTCTATGCATGATTCCAACTCATCCAACTTGATAGTGGCGCTAATGCCTCGAAAAGTTTGCGGTGGTGGAAACTTCCGGTATAAATGATGACATTTTTTTCTCCCTCATGCTTGTGATTGTATCCGTGACCCCGGAACGAGAGACAGAAAAAAGAATAAAAAAGACAGAGAGAGAGAGAGAGAGAGAGAGAGAGAGAGAGGCTCTCGTCTCTTCGTTTCTTCTTATACTTATTTTAGTTTTTTCTCTCTCTTTCACTTTTCAGTCCTGCACGCTTCAGTGAATTCTCACACGTATACATAAATAATATATTTTCGTCTATATACAATACATTATAAGTTGTATGTACAAACTATGTCCATACATAGACAAATATATTTTTGTATGAAACATCTTCATGTTAATTTTCGTGCTCATCGCTTATTGCTTGTCCTCCTCGTCTCATCCTTTGGTTTGGTTTGTGCTTTGCTTTGGTTTTTGGGACTGAAAGATGAAGTGCAACATATTTAAGAAAAAAGAAAGGTAGTACCAGTCAGTACAGTCCATCACCAGAAAATGATCAGCATAATCATACACAAAGGAAGAAAATGAGGTAGAAAAAGGTTTTCACAAATTTCTTTCTTTCGAGTATATTTGGATATATTATGTTTATAGTTCATATAGTTAGTTTATTTTGGCCTTAATTAGAGTATAATAATGTATAATATTCCTTATATTATTGTTATCGTACTTATTCTACAGTAGATTATGTATTGGTTTCCTACCAAAGCTTAATTTTATAACATGACGACGAAGATGATGATTTCTTCTACTCGAGCTGATGTGAGTGTCCAATTTTGTGACAAGTAGTGGAAATAAATGTGTTGGTCTGCATATACATAACTTTTTTATTCGTGTTTACCTACATTTTATATCTCATGTGTGCTTTATATTATATACTTATGTATAAAGCTGTTGAGACTTGCACAACGCTCTGTGAATTTTTGGACTAAAAGTCTGATTATTGTATACTTTTGTTCCATGTTGGTCTTGGTTGTGCTTGTGTGGCATGTTTCACAAGAGTTACTCTAAGAGCCCGAGTTGGAGTTGACGTTTGTAGATATAAAGTAACTACACACATACATAAATACGTATGAAATAAACATAAACATGATGCACATATAGCAATATTATGTTCTTCTTCGTCGCCTTCTTCTTCTCTGTTAGCTATTTACATTCATACTTGTATGATGTGTGTTTGTCCTTCGAAGGATTTTATACTGTGAATCCTGTCTTGATTCCAACCCAATAGTTTTTCTTTTTTAAAAAAAAAATCTCCTTTATCCGCTTCTCATTTCTCATTTCTCTCTCTGTCTCTCTCCCTCCCTCATCTTGAGCTTGTGTCTCAAACTCAAAGATGTGTACGTGAAATGTAAATGCTTATAATAATAGTTTGTTGTTAAAAAAATACACACATGTATGTATGGGTATGGAGAATGATGTATTATTTTAAAGCTTTGACTTTGAGGAATATGTTTACAAGAAACCCTAGATGTTTTTTCATGTAGATGCATACTGATGTAATGTATGACTTTTGTGAATTTTGGGTGGAAAAATTCACATGCTATACACGTCATTTTATGTATTCCTTTTTGTTCACATCAAAGATTTTCTTATAAAAATACATCATATATGTATGTATGTATGAAGTTATTGAAGAGTTGCCGTTTGTCTCTCACGCAAAAAAATAAAGTTGGAAGAAAAGCATGTGAGCATGGAACTCAAAAAATCAATTCATACCCATTATGCAATTCGTAAATCGTATAGCCACTTTGGGGTTAATTTTCCCGTATTGTACGATTACGATGCTGCGTCCCACTTTATGACGAAAAAGACAAGCAGATGTCTAAATACTAAATCTCAGAAAATGTTTTATATTGGTTGGTCAACGTTTTTACGTTAACATTAATAAAATAATGCTACACCTATAGCATTCACTGGTCCTATGAATAAATTAAACTACACTTGATGTATTTTGTATGTAGGATTTCATTTCATCTGTACACATGAGATTCAGATTTCTGAACAGTTAGCCAATTCTACTACCTTCATAAGGATTCCTCTGTTGTAAGATGTATGTACACAAATTATTTTGTTTTTTATTAATATGAAAAAGATGATTAGGATTGTAATAATAATATTTTTTACTCTGCATTTTTTCATTTCCTTGTTGTTTGGTTCGGGTTCGAGTGCATGGTTGGTTTGGATTGTTGCTGTTATTAGTATTTGGTTGTATGTACAATGTACATAGTTTATATATTGTGTATAGTTGTTGAGTTGACAAAAGACGAAGACAAGTGTGAAGAAGCAGCATGAGCATGACATAAGATGAAAATGAGCAACAAGTGGATGAGTGGACGTGGAAGTGGAATGGATGTTTATATATATATTTGATATTATGAGTATATGGCTTAGATATGTAATATGTATACGGAAAAAGACGGGAAGAGGAGAAAGAAAAAAAATGGACAAGATAACTGCACACACGGTGCTTAAGCTTCCAATGTTAGAACAAACACGTAGTAGTTGTAAGTAGTTAGTAGGTAGTAGATAGGTCGAATGAAAGACATGTAAGAAAAGGTGGATGGTCGACGGACGGATGTAATACGTAATAATATTATAATAGATACAAGATCATGAACATCTTTAGTGGTCATCTCTTTACCTTTAAGTATACTGTGCGAGATTGGAATATTCTCCCTGTCTCTGACTTATTGTTGTTGTTTATAGGTTTTAGTTTCCCCTCAATCCAACTGAAACTCGATTTTTGTGAGAACATTGTAAGCACAGATATAGAAACAGATGCGAAATTTGAACTATATAATGTATTTATATAAATTTATTCGGATGTACTGATACTTACAAGTAGGATGACGATGGTGATGATGATTATTATTATTATCAGAAGTATTGTATATTGTACATAGTACATACATATTATATTGTCAAGAGCACGCATCGTCAGTCACCCTTTTCTCTCATTTTCTTCATTTCTTTCTCAGCTGGGTCTTTTCCCTGTGTGCTCTCCTTCTTCTCCTTCTCAATCTTCAATGTTCAGCGGTTGTTGTATTGTACTTTTATAAATAATATACGAATATGTATAACATTACATTACGCTTGCTTTTTCCTTTTTATACGTAATAATAATAGTTATACACTCCTTCTGTGCCATTTTGATTTTAATACTAATACACATTCACCACTACGATGGTGATGATGATGATTCTTGTCCTTTGGGCACGTACATAAAATTTAACTAAAACCAAGTTCAATGTCCAATATTGAATCCAAGGCTCATTTATTCTTCTTATTCTTTTGAGTCTCCTTTGAGACCGTTGGAAATGTGTGTGTGTGTAGTTGTGACTTTGTACTAGCAAATATTCTCAGTGGCTTGAGAGAAATGCCGTGTATGCATATACATTTGTATATGTATGTATGTGTAGACCATTAAACATGGGGCATCATCATTCAATCTGTTCAAATTCTGAGAGTCGTGCATACACATGCTATGCTATGTTATTTTTTCCAAGGACTGAGCTGACGACTGACCAGCCGGGACGGAAGACAAGCTGAAGAGAAAAGAGAAAGAGAAAGACATGTAGAAAATAATGTGTGCATTGGTATTGGTATTGACTAGCTATTCTCTATATTATGTTTACAGATGATAGATTAGCATTGTATGTTGTATATATGCATGTGGAATATTGCATTGTACTTGAATTGTAGAGTGACCAATTCTCTTTAGATTTCTATAAATGTACGTATGGATAGTTCAGCTATAGCTACAGTATAACACCACAACTTGGTTACGCATAGAAAAGAGATATAGTTGTGTATAATAACAATAATAATAATAAAATACTTTCAAGTTGTATATGCTACACACCGGTGCGGAGCTATTAAAAACATCTTGACGCTTTTCAAAGTTCGTCGTCCAAGCAGATATCTATACCTAATACACATAATAACCATAACATGTGTTTGTGTATGAATGAAGAGAACTGCCCATTAGCCATTGACATAGGCATTATTTTAATATGTAATATGTAGCTATATATGTACAAAGTACAAAGACAAATAATAATATGTACCAATATGCATGTTATTATGTTGTATAGTATATTATGTATATGTGACAGTGCAGTGACGACGATAAGCCAAGCTAAGATGGCTTGAGTACATTATACTTACGTATTGTACTTAACTAGAAGTTTAATGTGTACAATGTGTATACATATTCTGTTTATCATAAAATTAAGAAGTCTGCATAGTTTCATAATAATAGTGTATTCTGCTAGGAGCAAATACATAAAAAAGTGAGCAATGTTTCCATACTTGAGATTCTTCCACTAGGCGAGTAGCAAATAATATTTTGCTATTCTTTTTAGCTCTACTATATAAAGTTGAGAGCTGAGGAAATGAAAGGCTGGAGGAATTTCTGCACTACACAACCAAATGGTTTTGAAGTTGTACCTGTATGTATAATGTATACATATATAATCTTTACTGGTCATTTTGACGAGATTGTCTCAAAAACTAAAACGACATTTTAGGTTGTTTTTATTACCATTTCAAATATTAAACTTACCGTGACATTTCCTTCATTTCAATTTCAAAAACTTTGAGAAACGAGACTTTACTAAATGATTAACGTTTTATCAATTATCCAGTTATCAAAAAAATACAAATTGATTTGGACTTTTGTTTTTGGAAAGCTGAGAATTTTTGACAATGAGGCCTTGGAACCCAGTGTCAAGTGTGTATTTAATTCTAAAACTTTGGATACAATATGGCGAATCGGATGATAATGATATTGAAAACTGGCGTCAGAATGAAGTTTTGCTCGTGAAATATTCACGTATGCAGATACCTAGATGCAAAGAGCATTTTGTGTGTGCATGTCGTCTGGAAGTGAAAGAATGGACGTAGGTGATAAATGCATAATATACATAGAATGAAATGCAAGACTTTAGTTGTTGGTTGTACAATACACATGTAAAATACATGTGGGAAGAAATGGAAAGAGAAATAAATCATCGCGGTTCTTTCTCCTAGCGAAATGCCAATGCGTGTAATTAAAATCAAACACTATTATAATTTCCTTATCCGATGGCGTGATTCCGTCCGTCACAAGACGGTAAATCTCTTGGGAAACCAATGACGGCCAATATCTTGGGAAACTTTTTTCCCTATTTATTTAGGGCGCTCTGTTCCCCTATTTATTTAGGGTACTCTGTTCCCCTATTCATTTAGGGTACTCTGTTCCCCTATTCATTTAGGGTACTCTGTTCCCCTATTTAAATGGGCAACGGAGGGAATCACGCCATCGGATAATGTTTGACAATGGAGAAAGAACGATATCAAATAAATAGGGACCCTCAGAAAAAACCTCGCAGCAAACTTTGATCAAAGTTGGTAAGGTTTTTGAACAGAGTCGTGTCAAAATGTCACGAGATTTTTTGACAAAAATTTTTTCTAAAGGGAGGAGAGCCATTGTGATCATAATGTTGTAGGCAACGTTTTTCGAATAATTAGAGCAAACAAATCACTAAAGATAATGTTTTTTGCCATTGGATGAGGATTTGTAAATAATTTCTCTATTCCCGTCGTATGACGGGCGTCACCACTTGTTGTAAATAAGTATCTTATTATATGTTATTATCTGCTGGATTTCATTATATAGTACATTTTAATTATAATAATCCTTTCAATTATTTATATAGAATAGAATATGAAAAGGGTCCTACAAAACTCGAACCTAACTCAAGACTTGTGATGGGATTTGAAAAAAACAAAGCATGTGAATTTATATCCTTGTTCCGTAATTACGAAAGTATAAAGTCAGACAATGTATGATTGTGCAGAACCTCTGTAATACACAAAACGAAAGGAACAGCAACATGATATGCTGCTGTACAATGCTTACAGTATTTTGAATAAAACCCTCAAAAATTTAGCATTTCCATTCGCAATTTAATTGCACGTATTTAATATTTTGCAAATGCTTTAAAATTCTACCACAAGCCCTTTTGCAAACTTTGATGATTGTCAAAATGATCGGATTTGAATTCATGCTAAGAAAAATAACATGACCATCAATAAATATAATTCACCTTGATGAGTATTCTTAATTCAAAGTCAGAAGAATATGGCAGTTTTCAACACCATTTTGACGCTCTGAATTGAACTGGTGATTAATTTGATGTGAACTTTAAGAATTTTGTAAGAATCGGGAGCAAGATAATGACAATTATCTTTGCTCCCTAATCGATCGAATTATACATATGCACTTTATAATATTATTGATATTCTTCTGTCGTATATTATACTACCGAACAGGTTATGTATTCTTTTCAATTTTAAAATCATATACCTACCAAATACAATGTACCAATACTTAATACGTATCTATCCAAAATGTACAATACAATGGAAAATAGAACACAGGCAGTCCTTTTATTCTAGGGGCATAATATTGGACAAAAGTGAATAGTTGCAAGTTGTGTAGAAAAAAAGAGACCAGGATGAGGATGAGTTGAGACTTATGATGTAGCCGAGATTCAGAGTGTCTCTTTCTTTTGATGTTATACAAAATAGTAAGTAATATATGTACAGTGTGAATCCACGTAATACATACACCCAGAAAACTATGTAATACATAATACAAGAAAATACAGAAGATCTTGGATTGATGTGGATGTTGATGATAATTAAGTGAAGTCGGGTTGAAAAATGTGTGTACGATACGGTATGAGCTACATGAACGCGTACATGTGTATGTGCATCTATGTGTACCCGTTCTTGTTCTATGCTCTGGTCCAAACTCAAATGTATTCTTTGAGATTGGAGAGAATTGGAGGTGAAGAAAAAAATTAAGGGGCTAAAAAGAAGCTCACTACTTTTTACTATATTATGTTGATGAGCCATGTGTATGAGTAGTGAGTGAGTAGACCATAGATTGTAAATGTGTTTTTACACTACAAGAGACGACGAGAGAGTCAGAGTCAGGAGCAGCAGGTGCAGATTGCCCTTCAGCCATACCATGCCATGCCATGAAGAACTGACTCTCTTCTTCTTTACTCCTATTCATGACGATTGTTGTAGTGTAGTTGTAGTCACAGTCACCGAGTCTTTCAGTCAATCGCCGTGGACTGTTCCATAACCCATAACTAAGTATATCACATTATTATTATTATTACCATAATATCACTGACTGATCCTCGTACTCGCACTCGTACTCTCAACCCCAAAAATATTTTTCCAGAGAAAGTTGTCTGCTGACCAGTTCCTGTTCCAGCTTTAATGTATCTATAATCTATACACTACACATTATATAAAGTGAGTGGGAAGATACGTAAGCAAAGTTATCAATATCCGGGATACATTAATGTTTCTGGACATGTGTTTCCCTTCTCGTTGTCGGTTATCTCCTCCCGTATATGTATATCTGTAAATCCAGTTAAAACAAGATCAAAGACCGGTCCCGAGTCTGATTCTCAGGTGTTGACTATTTAACCTCACTAATTGGTTGATTTTGTGTGTATACATACATATTGTACCGTACACGTGTATAGTGTATATATTATACAATAATATGGTCAACAGTATCAGAATATGAGTTTTTCCTGAAAGTTCTTTTATCTGCTATTTGTGTTTATTGGAGGGGAAAGTTGTTGATTTTAAAAAAGTGAATAATTACTTAAGGAAACTAAAGTGAGATTTGTATTTGGTTTCTGAATTTATGACAAAGTAATATGTACATGTATATAATTGTTCCTATTGTGTGGTGATTGTTAAATGATACGATAATAATAATAATAGTTATTAGTGGGGAAAGGTTATGAAAGTGGAGTGTTGAAGGAAATAGATCGATTACTAGATGAGTAACAGTAAACGAGTGGGCAAGGGGACTCCAAGCAGCAAAGTTGAGAGGGAGAATAAGGTCAAAAAGTTGGAAGCTCTTGCGGCAGGCTTGAGTGCGGGCAGTCTGGTGGGTGGTGGTATTGGCATTGGGGCTTCCGCGAGTCTCGCTAACCTTGGAATCAACTTCCCGGGACTCGGAATCGGAGGAGGAAGTGCTAGTGGAGGTGGTGAAGTTGAGTTGCAGCAACCACAAAGTCAAAGTCAGAATCAGGGAATTGATATTGACAATAACAATCTTCAGCTGCAGATCCTCCTTCTCAAGTCCATTATGACCGAGTTGGACAGTAGTTCACCAGTCATTTGGCCAAGCTGGTGTTATGGAAGCTGTAAGTTCTTCTTGCTGAATGTATTTGTAATGTTTGACGTATATTATGTATATTTGTTCTTGTGTTGAACTCTTGATGTATTTATGGCCCTTTCAAAAAAATACGTACAACTTTTGTGTGCTCACATACATATGTACTTCCGCATGATTTACCGTGGAAGGGGAAAATGTGTGTTCATTTCATTCATAAGATAGCCACAAAGGTGCAAAAAGCAACAACAAACAACAACAACTTTTCACCACACATCGAGCAAGCGTGTGTAAAACCTGTTTTTCTGGTGACCTTTCTCCTTTTTTGCTCCATTACACATGGAAGCACGCATTCATTCACTCAATTCAATGTTTATCAATGCAGCATATTATACAGAAGGAAGGAAAAGAAAGTACTGCTGTAAACCTACGACTACTTTAAGAATGGCAGTTTGTTGTTGTTATTTCTACGATGCCACTGTAGACTTATTAAAAACTTAATTTTTTTACATGAACAATTTTTGACAACAATATTTTTAAAAAACAACACTTGATTGAAAACCTTAATCTATTGTAGGGCTGGTGTGCTACTTGATCGTTGTGCCTTTAAAGGGATTTTGATCACGAAAATGAAATTTCAAGTCGATTTTTGATATATTTTTTGGAACAATTTTACACTTCAGTTTTCATTGTTCTAACGAATTTTCATTGTTAGTTGTTGGGTAGTACATAGTTTGTAATTTTCCATACAACGGTTTTATGTTTATACTGCTAGTTATTAGTTTTCTTTTATACAATAATACAGCTCATCAGCATTTGTTGATCCTTAGTCAGACCATGGCAAATGCAAAAAGCAATCAATTATATTTAGATTTTAAATACATAGTAGGTAGATAAATGAGTACATATTAGACATCAAAATGCCGCCGGAATTGCGAATTGAGGATTAAATTCCATTCGCTGTGATTGTTCTAATAATCATAATAACTGCGATAATAAAAATGTGGAAGGTTCATTTTTTTATTGTGAAAAATGGGGATAGATAATTTTAGGGAATAATTATTGTTCCATCTTCTTATTACATACTAAATACATAATGCACGTATATTATTTATGAAAGATGAAAAGTTGCTGATAATAATTTATAATGACTTTGAATGCAAGTTAGTTTGCAGACACCGTTTGTACAGCCGTCTGCTGACTTTTCTTTTACTCTTTCTCGGCTCACATCTCCCATCTATTTACTCTACACTCTAAAAGTACGTAAAAAGCATTGAAAACGGTAGATATTATTGATGTACATAATATATTGTACCATACAAAATATAATATGGAGCTAGTATGTATATTAGTTATTAGTGGAATATTATCATATACTTTTGTACAATATTAATGTATAGTAGTATGATATATAGTGTAGGAAGATTTTGAAGGGTTTTTATGCATTTTTGTGTAGTATTATATTGTATTGAATAGAATACAGTGCACGATGGGGATACATATGATGTGATGTGATATGGAAGGCGAGAGATTAGTTAGCGAGCGGAACCTGCTTCCTTATATAATTATATGGTTACTCACGACGTTCAGAATTTACAACTGACAGTTTATGCATGGACGTAATTAAACGGTGTGCGCACATTCTTGGCCAATGCAAACTCAAACAGAAACAGAACTATATGATCATCATCATCATCATGACGGCGACGATGATGATGATGACGACGAGACTAAAGTAAATTCATCGTTCTTCTTCTCTTTGTACTTGTACATGTTGTGCTGTTTTCTTCATATATGTTATGCTTATTGTGCTCCGCTAAAATAATCAGACGTTTTTTTTCTGCCTCTCTTACGTGTTCAAATTCAAACGACAGAAGCAAAGAAAGAAAGAAGCAGCAGCAGCAGCTCCTTTCTTAATCTTTTACTGGTCTCATTCTCCTCAGTGAAAAATATTTTATACATAGAAAATATGATAAGTAGTCTTTGGTTTTGACTAAGAGTTTTGAGTTAGTTGCAATCTAGTATTCGTATTCAGTTGATTATTTATCCATCCATTGTAAATTCTTGTGAAAAATACCTATTATCAGTTGGTATTCCCACAATTCACTGTACAATCTATGTATTTATATTATACATATATGTATAGGCACAATTACAAGAGCAGAAGAAAAATATTAACCCTCGTGAATTTCGGATTACATTTTTGAGTATACGTGAAAAAAATAGAAGACACACAGCTCAAGGAGAAACGCCTAATTTTTATCTGCTTCTTCATTATAGATTATAGTTCATACAATTATTATACAAATATTCACAAAATGTGGTGTATGTATAATACATAGTTGATTAACAATGTGAGTATTGAATATAATATAAACTTGGGTATAGGTACAGCATAATGATAATGTTGAGCAAAAACTATAATGAAATGGGCACACACACCACGAGACTGGAGAATGAATAAAAAATTCTAATTCTATGTTATTTTCCAATCATGTGGATATGCAGTCAAAAGCAAAGGCTCTTAAAACAAAAATGCTGTAGACAGTACAAACAATTGAGGCATGAATGAGTTCCTCAGTGAATCTGCACTTGAATTTGTGTTATATATATATATATATATATGTATACATACATACATGAGGGGTTGTCCAAATGTAAATTAATAATTAGGGCTATTTTGGCTACTTCTATGTAGTTTATGTAAAATGGATCTTTGTAAAATGTATACATATTGGTTCCAATTTTTTCAAGCTCAGCTTCACTTGGATTTTATTAAGTTTAATAAGCATTCTTCGCTCTCGTTCTACGTGGTTGTTGACTGTGTATTTTTTAACTTTTATGAAAATTGAACCATGCAAAAACAACAGATTTTGAAGGGAGAATTTTTACCCTTATGCTTTTTCCATATAATATGTAGAAATATTAGACACAGATAAAATATCACATAGGTGTTTCTACTATTTATTTATTTAAAATTTTCACAAAAAAAGTAAAAAATAGTAGCAATAATCAATAGTGTAAAGTTACAATCAATAAAAATTCCAAAGCTTTCTAAACGTTTCAAATGTAGGTACTTTGAAAGCCCGTGAGAAAATTTGAGCAAGTTGCACATTTCTTTGAACATTAAAAGGGACAAAACTTACATTTCTCTGCATGTTATAGCCATGCAAATATGACATACGGATAAGAAATAAGAATGAAGAAAGAAATAGCCTCGAAACTTTTATAAATTGCTTATTATACCCTGAAAATATACAACCTCACATTATTTAAGCAGTAGTACATCTTTTGAAGAATGAGGGAAGTAAAATAAACATTTTTCATATTCCATTAAGTCATATTATTGTCAGATTATTATCCATATGATTACAGATTTTAGTCAAGTTAAACGGAGTGATCATTTAGGGGTGGAATATAATATTTATGTACACTTGCTAGTTCAACATGCAGTACACAGTACACTCACATGACATGGTATGTATGTGTTATGTGTAGTAAATAGTAAATGGCTTGGAGAATTTTGTTTGTCAGGTGAAACGAATTTTGGGGAGAAAAAAGGTAAAAGAAAGAAAGAGGAGAAAAAAGTTTGCTCTTAGACACAATCACAATACATAATCCTATTGTATTTTGTTGACTAATTCACATGCATAAAGTTCTCATATGTAAGTACGTGTAAAGATTCAGATGAACAAGAAAAGGGTTTTTTTCTTCCGCTCATCATCATCGTCGTCTGGTTCGTTTATTCGTTCGCTCGTTCGTCCTTTCTTTCTCTCTTTCTGTCGGCCACCACCAAGACGAATTATCCTGAACATGCAAACAAACATGAGCAGATTTTTTGCGACTATAAAACTCCATGCCGCTCTTATACGATTAGTTACTACAGTGAGTGAGTGAATATATGGGGCTTTAACGTTTAACAACTAACAAGTCCTGCGTCCTGCCTCCCTCACTGACATAATCTTGTACAATTGCAATTGCGGCTTCCATTTGGTTTTACTCTTTAGTATACATTATTATCATCAACATTATTATTGCTCTCTTATCCTCCTAACGAATGTAATGTAGATGGTACATGTATCTATCTATGTATCTGGTCTCCTGCATTCTATTTCCTTTTATACGATACGATACGGTACGATATGATGTAGAAATTAAAGGGGAAGAATTTTATGGAAAATTAAAATTGTAAAACACAAATTTTATGCATAAAACAGTACAAACTACAACCTGGATTAGATTTTATCATTTTATATAAATTTTATCATTCTATTTTGTGGCCCTATCTAAATTCTCGTAATTCTTGACTTTATTCTGAAGCTTGAAATTAACGCTATACAAAAAGTAAAACAGATAAACGATGAATTCAGTGTGCACAAATCATGTATTAGCAACTGTAATTAGTCGAAAAAAACCCAGAGTTTTTTAAACCTGTGTGGAAAGTTGAAAAGGGGAATCCAGAATTCATCTTTCTCTGTCATTTATAGAAACCTTGTAAAAAATAGGTGGTTAATATATTGGTAAAAGTCATTGAGGTGTCGCAGAAATTCGAATTCGAATTTCGGTATAACTATGGCCGTGTCTCATTTCTTGGTGCAGCAAGTTAATATGATCCTTTTATTATATAACAGCAGATTTTACGCCATCAATCTGAAATATTATGTATATCCTTTATTCTTTCCATTCATTCTAGCTGCATTGTGTGTCTAATTCTAATTTGGCTGTGTTCACAAAGATTGACGTGCTTTGACAAGTGCAAGCTGCCTTGAAATGATTGTGTATCAGTATTCGTATTTCGTATTCACTTCGTACTTCGACTTGGTTCATGTTCAGTCCTAAATCTATGTGTATACAGTATTATCCGTGTCTTAAACACACCTTTTTATTTATTTATTTAAACAACCCCCATCAACGTCAAGTCAAGAGTTGAAGTTGTACTGTGCACATCTTGCAGTCTGTCATCAGTATTTCAATGTACGTATATACACATGCATGCATACTTATATAACGCGTAGCGAGTAGGCATTTGATATATTCACTATTTATATAATGGGTGTTATACAATTATTATAAATTTGTAAAGAATTAACAATGACTAATCGTAAGTAGGAGAGATTTAAACAGGCAGATGAGAAAAAAGAGGCTAATCATGGAGAGGCAAAAGCAAATGAAAGGAAATTCCAGTCCACTCTATTTCTTATTTCTATTTTCTCGCATAGTAGTCTAGCCGTTCATTCCATTTGTCATTTCATTTCAACTTGAACGTTTCAGCGGTCAAAGATTTTTTCCCCTTCCTTTGTCGTATCGTAAGTAATGATAACGATGAAAGTAGTTCAAAGGCTTTATTCAAGTTTACAGCACATAAAATATCAACAGCAGCATCAACACCGGAACGATTAGTCAAATTAATATTCTTCTTTTACTGATACCTACGTAATCCTCATCGTTGTATATAAGTATAGATTCAGATAATTACACTGTATGGCATATTCCATTGAAACTCAGATTTAGGTTTATTTTTCCTTCAGGTTCACAAAATACCTACACAATGCCTATACAATTACAATGTTGACTTTTATCGTACCGGAACGTATTCATATCATTTATGTTTGTATATCACATCATATTATGACAGTTAAAAGTCACTACCGGGATCTTGAATTCTGGAACTTTGTTTTTCTATTATTCTTAGTTGTTATAAATTAGAATACAATAAGTAAATACGATTAAAGTTTTAGTGAGAGATTCCTGTTTCTGTTTATAAGGTGTGGTGGTGATTGATCATTTTTTAAAACTTGAAACTTATTCTTGAAAACGCTGATCCTACTTAAATTTAAATGCTTTACATACAAAAGTGTCTATCATTCCTAATGGTAATAATACAATAATTTGAAAATAATATTATTACTTTGAATCGAGAAAAGGACTATATTTTCTCATAGAACTTGGACTCGTCATCGTCATCATCTCTTTATATTATGTGTACGATGTATTATAGTAGCAAAAAAAGTTAAGGTTCAACCGAATTTTCTTTTTCCCACACACACATGCTTACACTCACATGAAATCAAAACGAAAACGAGGAATAATTCACAGCGATATCGAATGAATCATGAATGGAATATCTTCACACAGAGAGAATTAGAGAAATGGTCTTGTCATCTAGTTGTATGTATAACTATACAAGTGTTGTATAAAGTTTTGGGGAAATCCATTCCATATAGTAGAAATACAGTATAAAGGGTTTGCTTATACACTTGTACACATAACATGTATCATATATGAAGAAGTACCTTTACCATTAACCATTAACATCAAGTCAAGGCAACAAGTGTTTGATGTTTTCCTTCGTGTGACTTGGACACTTGGTGTGTGTTCGATTTCGATCGTGGTGCTGTGTTTTCTATATATGATAGTGTGTGTGTGTACTTGTACTTACTCACACTTGAATTGCTCCTGCTTGATGCGGACCACGATCAAAAAAGATAGTTATCCATATAGGTGTGTACATACATATCATATACATGTAGAGAATGTTGATAGAAAATGGAAACTAGAAGCTGAGGACAAGACACTGTTTTGGTTTCGATACATATTATAGAAGAATATCTACTGTGTTTGTATGTACCAATACCAAAATAAGTGGGAGTTGTTGTAGCATAATCTGAGATACGTGTGTAACTATGTATGAGTATGCAGTTTAAATGTATATTATTATGTATACGTACATATGTACATAGACGAAAAAACGGAGGATGGATTATATAATATAATGTAAAAGTGTATAAAAGAGAATAGAAGAGAGGAGATGAGATGAAGAACGAAGAAGACGAGGGAAAAAAGAAAAAGGTGACTACGTGAAAGAAACTGCCTAGTCATTGGCTACTAATGGTTAGCAAAGCACAATCATCATTTTCAACACCTCCGTCGCTCAGCACTTATATATTATATATTGCTTAAAATAAAATATTCAGTCAATTCACTCTTCTTCTTCTTCTTCAAGATGAGCTCCTCCGTTCTCCGTTCGTCTTCGTTGTCTTTTTGATCGTCGTCTTCTTTTTCGAGCTGGTAGGAAACTACTACTGAAAAAATCCACGTACAATCTACATATTATACAATGTGCCTACAGTGTATAGTGTATGTGTATAGTAATCATAATAATAATGTAATACACATTAACAATCTTCTGTATGCATGGGCATAATACTAACGTACATACATAGTATACATAATAGTAAGAGAAAGAAGAAAAGAAAAAGGAGCACAAAAGCTCTGCTGGACTATCAAAACTATTAGGGAAAAAATGAGAAGGGATGAGCGCGTTACAATGTGTATTAAGGTATAGATGGATTTCATACGCATGTATACATTTATATGCACAATATTACGTAATTATGTCTATTTTATAGTACGATGCTGTGTAGAGTAATAATCAAATAAGTGTGCATCCTCCCGCAGCAACTTTTGAGTATTGAGCCTTCATGGCCTCAACTTTCACATTTATCTACAATTTATACTGTGCACTGTATAGGTATTTTATGTGCATCTATACTTAATATGTGTACATTGTACATTACGATTTACGATACAAAGTATAGAGACTCTTTTATTTAAGGCTTTTTGTCAGCTTTGTCAATGTTATCTTACAATAATAAGAGTCCGTATTTTAGGCACATATTGTGGTTGATGGAAGCGCATATTTAAATTTGAGTAATAGTAAAATAATAATGATGATCCGTAATTTTCTTCGTGCATTGTATGTAACACAGGTATGCTGTGTAATAACATAGTTACTCTTGGATCAGTCGAGACTCCAGTCCCTTTTTACGCTTCTAGACGCATTCAAATTTTTAAATGACCCAACATTTAGTTTCCAGGTTTAAAATTTCGATGTAGCCTAAACTTTTTCTGGAGCTTCTTGTCCGATGTATTTTTGTGGTATTCAAATTTTCTCCGAATCTCAATAAAAATTCCCTATTCAAGGATTCACAAAAAAAGACAGCTCGGTTTCGGGCTGGGAGCTTGCATATATGGCTCACATTTTGGAGTCCAGACTGCGGCAGTCTGACTGCCGATATAATAAAGTGTGCGATGCTTAAGGCCAAAGTTGGAGTTGGAATTTCCATCTTTTTTTGCTGGATCACCCGAAATGAACAGGATGATGATGATGATGAAAGAGTGAAAATTTTAATTTGAAACAAGATAATAGGGAATTTAACTATAATGCGTGGTAGGTTGTAGACTGGAGGTTGCGGTTGCAGTTGCAGGACGGTAGTGAGTATAATGAGCGAATGACGGACGACCACGAAGATTGGTGATGGTGGGGTGGTTGGTGGTGACGATGGTCAAGTCAGCTTCCAGTTGATGGACCTTTATAATTAGTGCAGAGGGAGTAAGTAAGTAGGTAGTTGTACCTATAAAATGTGTGTATAGTATACCTTATTAAAACTGTATTGCTGTATTAAATTCTTTCCACGTGTGGTGTGAGCGTAGTTGAGGAGCTAAAATAAAAAGTCGGAGCATTATATAAAGCAAAATCTGTATCGTGAGGATGATCCTTCCTATAGGCTACTTATCCTACAGTATGGATTATAGATGTACGTACACATGTTTCATCATGCATTTGAATCGTAATTACAAAGTCATGATTTGTTATTTTTTCCTTCTTCTCCCAACTCCAACCTCAAAATCTAACAGACAGTCTACCGTCCAGCTGAAATATGAATATCATTATAAAAAACTATGAAATGTGAGTATGACCATGAGTTTTTGTATTATTGTTACAGAGGACAAAAAGTGGGCAATTTACATTTTCTTGGATCATTATCATGAATTCTCGTGCTATTCGTTATTTTTAAACTCTGATAATTAGTATAAAGTATCATGTAAGGCGATGCGGAGAATTACGGGTTAAAGTGCATCACATTTTTTTTTATTTTATACCTTTCCCATTTCAATGAGTATTTATTGAGCAAAGAGCAGTTTTAAAGTCAAAACATGGTTTATTCTATTGTCTTGACTCTTTTGAACATTTTTGTCTTGTACCCTTTAGCAAGGTTTTATTGAAACTGGTCGTTGGTTATTTTTTATTTTACCATTATTATACAACAATTAATTAATTTTACCTGTATATACTCTTGTACACCTTCGTGCATATGTTTGTTGTACTTTTTACGTGACATAAACACGAATATGGTGGATAAGATATGGCATTGGTTTGTCATTGTCCTTCTCCCGATGTTGAATGTGAGATTTCGCGACACATGGTGTTTATGTGTGTATGGTCGAATCTCAAATTAGTTAACACGACGACTGGGGGTTGGATTCTCAAGTTTCACTGCAGCTCCGTATGATTAAATGGAGAAAATAAATAAATACCAAGACGGGAAACCACAAAGTACGCACATCCATAATCCGTACTGTATGTACTATGTACCTTGTAGCCCAACACAGAGCAAACCTCAGTCCATATAATCTGTAATTGTAATATAAAACCCGTAATACACAGAACAGGACACTTTAATAGCACATCTATTACTTATACTGCAATAATATACTTACGACGACTATCTACGACTAATACGACTCCTTTTAGACTCATAATGATCCACTGTCAAGTTCATCCAACGTCCAAAACTGTGCACTGGCAGATGGATAGATTGGATAATGGGTACTAAATGGAAAATGGTGACTGCAGGTTAGCTTTGGCTTACTTTTGTTGTCTTGTGTGTTGAATTTGACTCTTTTCTTTACCAATTTCTTTTCATCTCTTCGTATTCGTGTGTCCATCTCCCTCTCTCTCTATCTCTTCCTTCTTTTCTTCGTCTCTTGAACATTGATCGTCTCAGAGGAGGAGGAGTGTGAAGAGATGAAGAATTCATTTTTAAATCGAGGCATATGGTCAGACTATTAATGAGAAAAGAGGCACTTATGACATATTACAGGCAGTATGCGTATGTACACGTAGTATATTATTGCATTTAAATAGCAACAGTCAATGTGAGTTGTCTTGTATATATATGTATTGTATTATGTAAAAAAGTAGATGGTAAATGGCGTAAAGATGGGAAGCAAACTTTTGGTAAAATCGTGATAACCGCTTCACTGCCAAAGAAAAATAAAAAGCAAGGCAAAAAGCTTGAGTCAAAGTCATATCCATCCATCCATCTGTATTTATTATGTTGTCCTCGCAAGTTATAAGCTAAATGTACAACATAGATGGTTGATGGTATGTATATGGTACAAAGCAAAACGTTTGAGTGTAAGCTCAAGCTCAAGATGAAGTTGAGGCTAATAGAGAAAAAATGACAGAGAGTGAGAGAAAAAAGTCTCATTAATCTTATTCGTATTCGTATTTTGTGTGCATGTATTATGTTTGTACACAATTTACCAGAGAAATCTGCTGTGAAATTGTTGTGCACAATCAAATGGGAGACTTTGTGAAGATAGAGACGGAGACGGGTTAAGATTGGGAATATTTTTTCAATGTCAAATGTGTTTTTTATTAGATGTGTACAGTATATTACGGATAATATATGCAACGTAGTTACATATATGTACAACCTATTTATTTACAGTATACAGCAGGTCGGAAAATATGAGATTTTTATGCATTTGGATTACCATTATGATTATCTTTATGAATTTGAATACTATGAATATGGAAGTCTGAAAATGACGTCTATATATTTCTATGTACGGACGTGTGTGCATAAATACGACGATAATTTATTTGTTGACCATAAAGATAAAGGTGACATTATGTGTATTTCATATAGCTTTGCTTTGTTTGTCATTCATGTTCGAATCGAAATGGAAACATAAATATTGCCGAATATTAGCAGTCTTTACATACATTTTGTCTTTTATAGTTGGTGTTGTAATTGTGTCTCCGGTTGTTTTGTACAACAGATAGATGATCGATACCTATAGGCGGATAGTACACTGTGTCTTATATTTTTTCTTATCGTCAACATGAGTAGTGAGTAGAGTTGAGTTGCTCCCCTGGAAGTTTTAGCTGAGATTTCCGGGACTCTACTGGGTCACACCGTTTGTCTGCAGGTAGATACATATTCATATTCTGGTTATTTCCTCAGTATTCCTCAATGTTCATTCATCCTGCAAGATAAAGAATGAAAAGCCAGGGGTAACACATTATGTCACTACAAAACACGGATGCAAACAACACCTCAAATAGTTCAGCTTAATAGCTAACTACATATTAGTGGATAGTTATAGTAAGGGGGTTCAAACCGAGTTTCACAAAATATGTATGTCGTAATCATAGTTATCCAAATGTGAGTTCAGTGCAAGTACATAGCGTATAATGTCTACGTAATTCTGTCTAAAACCATTGGTTGTGTTTTTGGATATACATATTGTATTTTCATTTTGTATCATGCATGATGAGAAAAAGTAAGGAAAAAAGTGTTTTGTATGAAAGGAAAGTGCAGAGTAATGCTCCTTGTATAATGTCCCACGTATTTATTTGTAGACAGTGTACTAACTTACACTGTGTATACATGTAGAGTGTATTTAGGTCTACGGCTACCAATAATAATTTTCTCCAAGATTTCTGTATGAATAGCAGCAGAAAAATGTGCAAAATCATTCATCATCTTGTTCGTCTTCTCTTTTCCCCCTTTTCTTTTTCTTCTTTGGAAGTTGGACGAGTATACGAGCTCTTGTTCTATTTGTTATGCATGTGTATAAGAAATATGTATATTACCTATGCATTTTAGGTGGTTTCCTTTAGATTTGGGTTTTTTATGCTAGTGTTACATCAAGTGGATGAAATTGTGTATAGTCTACATATAGTATGTATAGTGTTATGTCATGTGTTCACATTTCACACGTTTGCCCCTTTGGTTTGTCCATGTTTGATGTTGAGGATCGTAGAGTTTTTCTACGCTTATGTGTATATTAAATAAAGTTTATAGAAAATTATATTGATAGTATGATGTATTTTTATAGAATAATAATAAACGTGCTTCTGTTTTTTTTTCTTATCCCATTTTTGAATAGCTGAGAATGGACAAGATGATGAAAAGTCGTCGACGAATAATTCCAGTGGATTGAATTTGAATGAGAAACCCAACAAGAGACGACGAAGAGACGCCGGGACGGAGAGGGACAGAGAACGAGAGAGAGAAAGGGAACGTGAGCGAGACAGAGATCGAGCCGAGAGTAGAATAGGAGAAAGAGCGAGTCCCAGCGACTCTACACACGGAGGAGGAATGAGTGACTCTGAAACGACGATGAAAAGATCACCACCACCGGCACCTCGCAATTACTCCGACTTTATGAGAAGTCTCGCCGCTAAATATAACAATCATCTTCCTATTGAACCGTAATTCCATTAACCATTAATTATTATTACATATTATGATTATTGATATTACTTTTTTTCTTTGCATCGTTCCCTTTCTTTCTTTCAAGAACTGTTTCATGTAAATTGCTGCATGCTAAGTAACTTCAATATCTCACATTTATTTTTATACAGTTTCTCGTTATAATTTTCCTTGTTTTATTTTTACAAAAGGTTGTCGAGCCTGAGATTTTATACATAGTTAAAAATTAAAAAGTAAAGGACATTTTCCTATGCATACACGCTTAGATTTCCAAGTATAAATAACTATTCTTACAATGCAATAACAAGTGTTTGTCTGAGTGAGTGTATGCTTCACTGATTTTTGTAGATATTTTACGAACAAAGTCACTGTATCAAATCAAATTTTAAAGTAACTTGTGTAACACAGTTATGTACGACTGTTTGCAAAAGCTGGACACATTTTTTACATGGTATTATGTTATGTGTATGGGGATAAAAGGTAAAACCTTTTTAGCACTTGTAATATAAAAGCATTAGGGAAGCTCTTATCCAAATAAATAAGTGATTTGCTGGGGGTCCGAATTTGACAATTCTGCTTACATATCCTGAAAGAGCATGAAAAAGTAGTGAAAGAATGTGTTTTTAGTTTTTCGAAAATGTCCCCCCTTTAGGGGTGG
>JAQIVE010001340.1:0-25727 GCA_034698285.1 Sminthurinus bimaculatus
GTGAGTTTGACAGAGTAGCTACTTTGTACAAAAGCAATTTAATAATTTTAAAATGTTAAAGTACATGACACATGGATTGTTATAGGAGAGAACATCTCTATAAACTAACATTATTTTGTGCATATATTGTACAAATTATACATATGAAATACTTTTTAGTGTAAAAGAGTTCCTCAAGATTAGAAGCTTAGTTCCAGCAAAAATGTTGCTGTATCTAAGTTTATAACTTATAACGATTTATAACGATAATGTTGTGTACTTACAGTGTCGTTTGTTAGTTTCTATGAGCCAGATCAAAATGTCCAAAGGACGTAAATAATGTGTGCACAATTTTCTATTCAAGCTAGTAACAAATCAAAAAAGGTTTTCAATCAACTATTCGTTTCTAACAAACGTGCAGCAATTAAAGTTTATGTGTCCTACCTACTACAAAGGATTGTTCAATGGTCAACGTTAACATGTCATCGTCTCAAGATTTTGAGGCATCTGGAGCAGTATCTCACATTGCAGAAGAAGTGCATAGTTCTCTTTTGTTGACAAGTATACACAAAAGAGAAAATTCTCGGGATAATATGGACCCTTACGTAAGTATAATATGCAGTATGCAGAGGCTTATTTTTTGGCACAAATTTAAGAGATGCAATTTTCTATCTGTAGGCATTTTTACAGCTATATAAATAATTCGTTTTATATTATCATATCAAAGGGAACCCTAGGTGCTTCGGGAGCTAACGCTGACTTTTATGGAGTGACTTTACTACAAGAACCAGTCGTCGAGGAGATTTCGGTAAATTTAAATGACATTGATAAGAACCATTTTCATTTAACTAGCTTTTAGCTTTTCAAACTATGTTCATCAACTAAAATTACACTCGTACGCCTACAAGTACATTCGTGTATTCACAAACTTCGTGCATAAGCACATGAATCACAATAGTAAGTAATGGTATTTGACTGGCACACGTATCCTCTAGTGTTATTCCAAAAGCCAAACTGCATCTATCAACTAACTACCCATAAGTCTAAAGTCTAAATGTTAAAAATACAAATGGGGATTCATCGTGAAAGTTAATTTTCGGAAGCAATGTATGTATGGAAAAAAACAAAATTTGAACTCTATTTCAACAAGTGCTAACTAATTTGACTCAACAGCAGCAGTATATCTTATTATTAATACGAAATAAATATTTTCACGCCAGACTCTATCTTTATGGGAAGGTAGAGAGATTCATTCCCTTCAAAGCAATAACTCCGAAATCGGACCTAAGTCAGATGTTTTTCATAAATATAGGTGTATTTTGGCAAAGAACAATGTTTTGGTAGGACTTTCAAAATTTTATGCAAAAACTTAAAACTTCCCTGAAGATTTTAGGATTCGTTGAAATTAAGTAAGGGTTGTTTGATCGACTACTGTATCTCCGATGCTCGTTTTTTGGCACTACTCATAGTTAAACCCTTAGTTAAGTGTCCTTGTTGAAGATATTAGAGCTGAGTACTGCATAGGATTTAGAATACATATATATATATATATATATATATATACATGTATATTTCGGTATGTCCTCCATGATATTGAAATTTTGGCTTAGAAAGCTTCAAAATTCCCATTTCGGTGTATGCATCTAAACTGTAATCTATGCTATTATCATAATTGAAAAATGACAGGGTACAAGCAATTTTGAAACACTTGTTTACACATGTTGTTTAAATTGATATATCTTAAGCATTACCATTTAAATAACATAAGGTCATGTGATTTGTGAATTGTAATTGTTGGATTGTCACTTTTATGAAATAGGCTCCTGGTGTAAAATATATTTTTGATTTGTAATGACAAATAATTGAAATCATTGTATTACTTCAGTCAGGTTGAAATTCTTCACGATAAAAAGTCTACTTTTACGAAAATTAAAGGCAATTTCTTTGAAGCGTTTCCCCGGCTTTGAACGTATTTACATAATAAATGGGAGACGAATGTTTCAATAATATTTAATGCAGTGAAAAATCGTGTATCGTGTACGTACACATTACACACGGTACTTGTCGGTACACACAAGATTCATTCATCCATGTCATAGTGCTGTATAGTAGTAAAAATTATTATTGTTACTTCGAATTTTAAACGGAGAGAATCTTTATGCATAATAACAATATTATTGTCGTTACAAAGGACCGGCTATATGTATACATACTTACAGTGTAAAGGAACGAAACAAATTGTCCGCACCCATGGTATATTTTATGCATATGTACTTATGGAATATTGTAGAAACAACTTGAAAAGCAGAATGAATAAACGTATACAGACATATTATGTCTGTATAATATGTTGTTTCACATAGATAGTTACTACATACGTGTATGTATATTATAGGTAGAGAATAGATAAGTCACTTTCGGTATGTTTGTAAGCCTTGTTGCAAAAGTAAGATCTTTTTTAACTGCTCGAGACAACCTGTCAGGTTTGAAACTATAGTTATATGTTTTGTACATATATTGCAATGAATGGTTCAAGAGCTAACTCACTTAACGGACAAATTTTTAAACGTCATCTGTACTTAAACATTATTTGTATAGAAAAGAACTTGTTGTACATTAGTAAAGAAGATAAATGGTGAATTAAATTCTTCTGTAATTGTCTCTTAGACTTGTTCCTCAGCAGTGACAAGACGCGAAAGTGCTATAGTGTGTACATATATTATCTACACTTAGGATTAGTGTATGTGCTTATCTATAACGTTATAGTTGATTTGAAAGCCATATTAGCATTTTTGTAAAAAAGAAAATCACAAGTACATATTTGTCTACGTAATATGGACTACAACTCTATATAATATTTACATAGTTAATGCATATGTATTTTTTATATGCTCAAATGTAAACATTTGAGGTACGCCGTATAGAGTATAGAGTATGTGTTGGCAAATTTTTGATAACAATAACAATTATTTTTATTCTTTTTAATAAAATAATTTTATATCGAATGCAGAATGAAGAGGCTCCTAATTCTTCCACATTTACTAACGTGAATGGCTTATTCTTGTTATGAAGATTGTGAAATTCGTAATGACTCGTTCCATATTATTAATCAATCCGCACATGTATCTATAAGTATTCTTGTACTATTCCGTTGTGATAAAGAGTTCTCCTTTTTTGATTTTCTCCTTTCTCTACAAGTTGAATATACGCTTTCATGTGCGAACATTTTATACAAAATGTAAAATATAGATCAGTTTCATGGTTGGAATATGTGTATTTGTATTGCTAATTTCAAGTGTGTCTATAACATTGCTAACAGTGTAGTTCACAAGGCAGAGAATAGAAAATAATAATTACAATGTAATCCATACTTTACTGGTATTTATCTCTCTTTAACGTTTTCTCTTCCTTTAATAATGATAATAACCATTATTAATCACAAGAAATGCATCTTTCGTACATACCACAACAACTCCAATCTCTCTCTGTATTCGTACTTATGTATGTGTATTATGTATACACACTCACTATGCTACGGTTGTCATGTTGTATGTTGTACATAAGACGAAGGTTACTCTATTTTCTTTGTGATATAAAGATTTGAATGAACTTGTAATAGTCTGACGACAAGCATAATTTAAAATTCAAATCACAATTGAAATTCAGCTTTAATGTCAATTTTATTGAGATTTCTTTCGAGCCAAACATTATAATTTATACAGACAAATATTATGTGCATACTGGCTGCCTTAAAACGTACAATGGAAATACATGTGTACAAAGAGCCAGAAAATGGTGCCGAAGGGTGAAGTGAATTCGGAAACTCTGAAAACGAATATTAAATTGTTAAATAAGATACGGAAAGTGAGAGAAACATACGAAAAATAACAGCGTTGGACATGCACAACTGCTTACTAACTTAAGTTTGTATGTATACATGCGTGAACATAATATTATCTACATACGTGCTGAATTTCAAATTCTTTCACTCAAACTTTCTTCTCATGTAATGTTATATTTCAATATTGGCTTATGACTTGCTTGTGTACACTATATAGTAAATAGGTCAATTTTTTTGCTTTGGCTGCAATATTATTGCTGATGTTGAAAATACCAAAAATTAATTGACTTACACTTTTTTGAATCGCACATATACTATTATGCATACGTTTCATAATTTAGAATAGAACTTTATTAAAAAACTAAGACTTTGCATGTAGTTATTACTGTTCTCTAATAAAAATGTCTCTCTTGTATTAAATGCTACATGCTATATTTCTATCGCAAAGCGCTTGTTTGAGCTCTCGAACTCAATTATTAAATGCTCTTTTACTTATACGCATGTGTATGTTTGCATCAAAACTGATGTGATAGGCTTCAAAACCATACTTGTAGTATAAATATATGTAAGATGGACATTGGCATGTGTATTATGTAAATATCAAGGCAGATGTAATGTTTCAAATTTACGTTATTAGGTTTCAGCAACCACGACTTTGAACTCGTTGTAGTCATAATACTAATATAATATTGCGGAGAAAAAAGTTTTCACTTTTTTACATGTACATATACACAGCAGCCTCATTCGCATGCATACTTAATACTTACATGCGTTTATGACTTATGAGAATGCTTAACTTCTGCTTTTTCTCTCTCAATTCACAGTTCCGAAACATTTTAGGTAATTTAATAGCAGAAACATTTTGATGGGCGTTACGTTATGACTCGAATTACATTTAAAACAAAAATTCAAATTATATCATCATCATTCACCAAGTATCAGCAAAGATGTATCTATATAGTTTTTTTCGTCAAACATGTTTAACCAAAAAAATAAAAAAAAGACTTAGTGACAGTATCGAAACGTGTGTGGCAGGGACTCACCATCAATGAACTATTCATACATTGATTTAACTGTTTATCCAGTCATTCTACACACACTGTGAAAAATTAAAAACGAACCAAATAGGATAGACTTAAACATTAAAATGTAAAGCATGTTGACCCAATCACTTTCAAGATCCATTCCTTGAACTTAGATTAATTCCTTCGTGTACAATATACGCATATATGTTTGCTGTATTTAGTACACACCAACACATAAATACGTACTTAAATCTTAAGAAAGATGGACTTTTAATCCTTTGAAAAATTCGTATTAATCGTCGTCTTCGTCTAGTCGGATGTGTTTCATTTTCAGTTTTCTTTACATAATATATTTTCAAGCTGCTGTCGTGTAAAGGTGTAATAAATAAGACTTTGTTTATATTTGAACAACACTTTTTCTTCCCCGCTGTGAATGTTAGTGTGTGTAGTGGAACGATACGGTACGAGGACGGAAAGTTATAACAATAATATAATACATTGATACAAGACATTAATATATATCTATATGTGCTCACTTCTTGCACTGCTCTTTTGAACCTTCGTTTTACTTTACATATTATACATTGAATAAGGAGAGTCGAGAGAGCAAGATAGTATTATATTCTATTGTTGTATTGTATTAGATAACTTTTTAAAAATGCCAAGTATTTTTAAAGACTCGAAAAAGAAGAAACTGAAAAATAAAAAACACTATAGTTCTTCTTCATCAATAAAATCATCACATGGTCATCACCAGTATCGGAAAAGAAGGGTAAATATTTCAATCCAATTTATTTTCTCCATTAGAAATATAAAATATTATATTATGTGTGTACATTAGATACAAACACGGTGTTTGTATGCACTTTCACACACAACATTGTGAAAGAAATGTACATAATATATGTATAAGAGCATTTTATTTGATGCAATGTGTGTATGCGATGAAATAGCCACATCTCTTTTTTTAAATGTTAATACAGTTGATCACTATTCTTGCATTCAGACATACAATAACAAAGCATAGCATCTGTTGCTAAAGATTCCGTTGTTATCCTAATAATAGTTGTATGTATACATACATACATTTATATGTATGAGCCTATCTGGAATAAATACATAACTAATATACATATCTCCTGTATCATACAGGCTGTATGTGTTCACAACCATATAAAATAATATAAGAAGGAGATCGAATGTATGTCTACTTAAAACAGCTAAGAAATATTTCACGGCTAAAAGCTGTGTATACGTGTGTGTGTGTGTAGAAGAAAGTCCCACTCCTGAAAACAAATAGGACTAATCTTGGGTAAAAAAGGAGACTCAGAGTCAGAGACAGGGAGCAAAGAAAGATGATGTGAGATGTGAGTCGAGCTGACTGAGTTGACTAGAGAAAAAAACCAAGCAACAGTGAGTAAGAGGGTGAGAGAGAGAGAGAGAAACTCGGAGCCCGTGAGCTTTTCTATGATAATGATTTTTACATCCCTCTCAGGTATTTCATTTGTACCTTGAGGGATGTATTTTGAGGGATGCACACAACAGTTTTGTTCTCGCACAATTTTATCCCTGCTTGTCTCCTCATTTTCAGAGCCTCAGTTAGACTGTTGACTTTTATTATATTACAGCTTTATATATAGGCATTACTTACTATTACCCATGTATTACTGTAATACATTATGCGCTCAGGTTCAAGAACATATTATAAAAATGCATCCTGATCAACTCCATGTATAATATAAACATAATACCAGTGTTACCACAAGTATATGTAGTATGTATATGTATGTAAATAACTATAATATATTACATGCATGTAAGTACTGAAATACATATAGTTTTTACATTGCTCACTTGAGTAGTCTCTTCATTCTTCTTTCCTTCATTCTTGTGTGTGAGTGTACTTTTGCTGCTTGTTGATGATAATAATGATATAAGCTCGTTCTTTCTTTCTCTCTCTCTCTCTCTCTTGCTATATGCAACCCCCACGCACACATCCCCTTGTTTCTTTTCTTTATATATATGTACATTTAAAATCCATCAAAAGGGAAAGATTTTCTTCTTCGCTGTGCACCGTATATTTGTACTCCGTTGATATGTGTATGTGTACTCTTTCCGTACAAATACAGATGTATGTTGAATGTTGAAGAAGAAGAAGAGTATGAAGAAGCTCAACGTATATGTAGTATGTAGTAAGTAACCTGTTGTTCTGGTATGCAAGGTTAAGGTTTCCCTCATCAGCATCCTCATGTATAGGATAGGACGACGTCGACAATGAGGAATATTACTAGCCCTTGCTACTACCACAACTACTACAATTACTACACTACTACACTGCTCACCATACAACCATATTCTGACTACGTTTCTATACTATCTGTTTGATGTCTTGTACATCTTTCCTATTTAACCTTATTTTTTCTTTGAAAACCTGTGAAAAGTCACTCTCAATATCTTTTCATATTTTGCAATGAAGACACGGCACAAATTTTCTTCTTTTTCTTTTTCGCTCACGAGTGTGCCAGTCAACATCATCCGCATGGTTGTATTGTATATATTATAGTGTATGTGCCGACGGTGTATCTGTATTACTCTGTATATTGTTGTTGTTTGTGTGTGATCTCTACTTTTTTTACTGTGTTTATTTATATTCTTGCATTTTTTTATGTACAGTAATAAATAGGATATATCTACGCTACGTGCATCTACCTGCCTTTCTAAATGTGCAATGTGTAGGTTTAAAATAATGAGCAGGACAACGTAAAGTGATACGAAATAATACAGAGAAGAGGAGATAAAGAATTGAAATCAATGTGCAATTTACCCAGAAACTCGTCAAAGTCGCCAGTCTTGATTGTAGCTTAGCTTTATTGTCGTTATTATTTACTATTTATGTTACACAACTTGCAATTTGCAACATACTCATTTATCCATAATAGAATAGTAGACACATGTCAACAAATCAAGTTACTTTAGAACTACTAAGCAACTTTCCATGTTTAAACCTCCGCTTGTTATTGTTATTTCATTTAGCTCGATATCATACCTATGTAGATGAATTTGAAAGAGGTGTTTATTTACGTACGCGTGTATAAAATATGATTGTGTCGTCTATTCAATGGTTTTGTATTTGTGACAATCGATTGGAATTGTATATGCAGCAATGGGAAAATATGTAGTCTCATCACCGAGGGCGTATTGTTGTTGTTTTACATTCATCTGTTTTTAAACGTTGAAAAGCACTGAGCTAAATTACCACAATATTGTTATTATTTATTGTACGCAAGTATATATTATTCTTCAAGTTTTCCAAGAATCAATAAGCAAGAATATAGTGACTGTGTTTGTATATGTTATATATACAATCCTGTGTTTAAAAACTTCAAAAGTATGCCGGACATTTCATCGGCCGGAATATTCGATATTCAGGTTCATTTTTTATTATTTGTTAATAGAATGCTATAATACATAATAATTATTTATATACATTGGTTATGGTTACTTTACTCGTATGAATGGTGGAGTATGCATTACGGTGTTATATTATGTGCTGTATATATTACTTGTATTAGCGTATGTTGGATACAATATAATTATTATACTGCATATTGTATACATAATATGTTATACCTTTTGTGACTGTGACATTTGACTTTAATTGATGATTGATAGGTATTGCTTATTGCTAGTATCCTTATAGAAAATAGCTGATTTGTTTGAAAACAACAGCGTATAGGGAATAAGATGTGTATACATATAGAATATTATGTAGCATGAATTTTTAAATTCAAGCATAATATTTACGTATATAGATGATTATTTTTATATGATGCTTGCATGCATAAAAAAGCATTCATGTTATGGGGAACGATGATTGTATAAATCTATAGTGCATTTGAATTTTTTGGAGAGGACGCTGGACAGACGTCTCTCAACTGTACAGATGTACTTTCGTAGCCATCAGTACTTACTTATCGTTAGAGAAGTAGTAGTATTTTTGAAAACGTGCTTGAACTATCTAATGTTATACTATCTTGACGGTTGACGGTGAATGCTCGTACAAGTTTGTATTGCTGTGCATGGAGGAACAGTGTATGTGTAGTATGTAGTATGTATGTATAGAGTACCCTGATTTTCTTAAACGTCTGTTTTCAAGGACACTTGCAACTTTTTACTCATCCACAATGAAACTTATATACCCACATTACATTACACATGAAAAAAATGGAACTAACCAACGGTCAAGAGGAGTATAATATTAACATTGCATCTAAGCATCAAGCTTTGATCAGCCAGTGTACTTACCTAGATAGGCAGATGTTATTTTATATCCCACAACTAAGTTCTTAGTGTACATAATACATAGAACATGTGTATAAACCGCATCTTTGACTGTCTATAGTATTTCAGCAGTATTATTATTATTATCATTATTATTATAAAGAACGGTTTGAATAAAACAACTAGTCTAACGATAAGTCTATGCAAGTGTGCATCTTGGATCTTCTTTCCTAATGATACATGCATGTAATAAGGATAATATGACGTTACTCTCGTTTTAATCATCTTTATCGATGCATTAGAATCATTACTTCAACTCTATTACATCCAACCTCAAAAGAGTATGAGTGGACTGTGAAATTGGAGAAGGTTTCAGCTCATTTGTAAAACTTTTCCTAGCATATTCATGCTAAAGTATGTATTGTAATATGCATGCGGGGTGCTCATCAGTCATCAGTATGTTTTTGAATTGGCCATTACTCCTATTTTACAATTAGTTTCAAAATTTTTGTAAATTTCACATTACGTTTGATTTCTGCTGTGTATTTTACTTTTGTATGTCAAACCAGAACTGGAAATTGAATGAACTAATATTGCGATAACGATATTTTCACTAAAAACTCGATGTTTCAACTCTTTCCTCCCGTTTCTAAGCTCTTGAAGATCTCGAATCCAGAATGTATTTTATATTTGACCCATCAATTAACAATTAAAACCGCAAAAATACATGTACCTCCTGGAATTAATAACTGTTGGTGGTCAATCCAATGTCAAAATTATGTTTTCGCTATGCACATTAATTAGAAACTCTGTATGTATCACCTTCCTCAGGAGTAAGAAAAGCGTCTTGGAAAAATTTTGCTGAACACCCTGCGTCTACAAATGTACAAATACATATGTTATACGTACATAATATACATACTTCATAAATAACAGTTTCACGCTGCCGTCTAAATACACAGAAGTTTTAAAAGATTTGACCCAGCATGGAATTAAAATCTCTAATACATGATGGCGTAATAACAATGAATATGAATATGAACTATGAATCGCCTCTTGTGGTTGTTGGTTCCTGTTTGTTTGTTATTCCGTTGGTTTATATAAAATTTTAGCACTCGTAATATTTGCATAGACTTGGTATGTAAGATTCGTATTACATGCATTACATGCTTGCTAGCGGACACGAAGTCTAATGCCAATGATACACATGTTGTATGCATAAATGGTGTACCCTCCTCCTTTTTCTAGCCTATATCATCAGTACCAAAAGTTTGTTATTGTTCAGTTTTTGAATACCTATTAATCTATTAACGTGTAACATTGCCTTAGGTTTGAATTCGAATTTAAGTCTGGTAATAACTGACAAACATACAAAAAGAGAATACACATAATACAGTAATGTAATAGGTACGTAATGTGTAATAAGTACATTTATACAATCTACGTATCATATGCATGCATGTACATGATATATGAAATGATGACAATAATCCGGTTTTTGCAAGTAAAAATCATATGGAGTAAAATAGTCCGTTTGCTTATTATCAAAAGGTCTACAGCAGTTGCAGTAGGAGTATCACACGCTATTTAATCTTCAATCGGATTATTGATGTAGATGTAACTCATACTCTCACACTTTATGCATTTCAGCCATACATACTTTTAAACCTACAAATAATACATTCAGCAATTCAATAACGATGGATATCGTATTTCTATTTCTTAATTTTTCCTCCCCCTTGTCTCATAACTTATGACCGATAAAACGCTGCACTACTAGATGTAGGGAAAACGCAAAAAAACTTAAAATTAATTCTGGAAAATTGAATTTTTACCTGAAAGCTAGTTAAATGGATACTATCGAAAAATATGAAAATCCCAACTATACGAATATTTTCTTATTCTTATACTCATTATTTTGTGATGGAAAAATGTTTTATATGTATTCAAATAATCAAAAGACATATGCATTATAGTATTTTGTATTCGTTTATTTTTTCTACATTATAGACTCCTGATCGAGGGGTTGCTTTTGAATATCATTCCGTGACCTTGACCCGCGTTCCTGGTTATGGATTTGGCATTGCTGTCAGCGGGGGAAGAGACAATCCGCATTTTGCAAATGGAGATCCCGCGATTTCGTGCAGTGGTAAATAGCAACAATAATATATTATACGACTTTCAATAACTTGCAACTTGGGAAACTTATGCGGACCAGTATATTTTATCCCAATTTGTCTACTTTGTTACTAGATGTTCTTAAGTCGGGACCCGCTGAAGGGAAGCTGCTCGTCAATGATCGTATATTATCAGCGAATGGAATAAGTTTGGAAAATGTAGACTATGCAACTGCCGTACAAGTTCTGCGCGATTCGGGGCCAACTGTTCAGGTATATATTTTATGTTATACAAAAATACAGTAAGGAAAGCACAAATATATGGATAATCATTGATGCAATTTTGAAACAATTTGGTTTTACAGTTAGTTGTGAAACGACGAGTAGTCGTTCAGCCATCCCCTGAAAACAGTACTTATAAGGTTACTCTCAGTAGAAAGAAGAGAAGCGATGGTGAGTAAACACAATGCATATTAGTTTTATTTATAATAATTGTACTTTGAGGTTTCTGTAGTCAGCGTAGCTGAAAGCAGAAACAGAGACTATTGATTGAGGGCTGTGATGCTTTCATAACTATAACATGCTTTTTACTTAATTTCATAGTTCTTACAAGCCGTTGTGTTTGTATTAATACATATATATATATATGTATGCATGCTTAGTCTCTGAATGTTACAAAAATGATGGAAACCAAAACTTGACAAAGAATTTTAACATTTTTTGTTGTTGTAGAATTCGGGATCGTTCTGGGATGTAAACTATACATAAAGGAAGTTGCCAACAAGATTGCAGACAAAGGGGATACTATAAATGAGGGAGACATAGTTTTAAAAATTAATAACACAAGTACGGAAGGGATGACGCTGAAAGAAGCAAAGAAATTAATAGAAAGCTGCAAAGAAAAATTACAGTTGGTTGTCAAAAGGGATAATTCTAACTGTGCCTCAGGATTTCATCTTTCTTCCCCGACCATGGGAACTCCTCAACAACAGCAACCGTTTAAAGGTTCGGACTCTTTTTCTATTTTATTACAAATTTTGGATTTTTTACAACTATGGATTTCGATATCTGATTGTATACATGTGCATCAAAGTAGGCATATTGACGCTGATAGTAATCCAAGGTAAATATGTATTAGGTTGGCCTTTTGGGTTTTTGTTTTTCACATTGACAAATAGTTTTTTACCACGGGAGTATTATGTTAAGGTAGCGTGGGTAATAAATTGTAGTAATCAAAATCATAATTGATTCGTTTCCTATCTTGTTGATCAATTTATAGGTAGTAATTATTTGGAATTAATGGACAACAATAGACCATCATATTCTAGTCAAAACTTATACGTTCAGCCACCAACACGAGATGCTAGAGGACTTAATCGAAGTATGGAGGACGATAAAAATAATTTGATGAGAATGAGGCGAGGACCATTGGCTGGTCAAGAGCAACAGCAACAACAAATGATGTATGACCCTACTCCACCTCCACCACGTCCTCCACCTCCAAATGATTTACCCTTTCCAGATCAAGATGTTTATTCTCCTCGACGCCAGTTAGTCTTTGATGAAATGGAACAAATGTCACCACCACCACCACAACAGCAACAACATCAAACTGCTGGTTCGCCAACTGTAGGTCCACCTACACGTCGAGTTCAATCAGAGCCACGATTTGTAAGATTTGTGAAAGAAGCTGGATCCGTTGGGATTCGTTTAACAGGTGGTAATGCAACTGGAATTTATGTAGCAGCAGTTCAGCCGAATTCTCCGGCAGCCAATCAAGGACTTCAACCAGGGGACAAAATCCTCAAAGTGAATGAAGTAGAATTAGTAAATATGACTAGGGAAGATGCTGTTTTACTTCTTTTAAATCTACAAGAAACAATCACAATGTTGGTTCAGTATAAACCGGAAGAATTTGATAGTGTCAAACAAAATGGAGATTCCTTTTACATCAAAGTTCATTTCAATTATGATCAGCCAAGGAAAAGTGAGTGTAGTTTTAAACGTGGAGAAATATTTCACGTTGTAGACACACTTCATAACGGTACTGTAGGATCTTGGGCAGTCTATCGAGTAACTAAATCGGGAGCAGACGGAGAAAAAGGAGTAATTCCAAATAAAACTCACGCTGAAGAATTTGCTTTACGTGACGGCAGTAAGAAGGAGGGGAATGAAGTAACAAAAACTGGAAGCTTCTTTCGAAGAAGGAAACCAGGTGGGAGTGGAAGGAGATCGAAAAGTTTAAACTATGAAGAAATTTATAGTGAGACTGTTCTCAAATTCCCTGCGTACGAAAAAGTTGTGCTCACAAGTCCTGGATTTGTGAGACCTGTAGTTTTATTTGGACCTGTGGCAGACATTGCTCGTGAAAGACTTCTTAGAGATTATCCTGAAAAATTTTCTGTACCCTCAGCAGTGGGCAGTGAAAGTGCAGACACAACTGGCCCTCGGCCTATACGATTGTCTGGAATCAAACAAATAATTGATCAAAATAAGCATGCTCTAATTGATGTCACACCACATGGAGTTGAACGTCTTATATTTGCTCAGTTATATCCAATCGTTTTATTTCTTAAAGCCGACTCCAAACAAGCCATCAAAGAGATTCGTAATGGGGTAATAAATAATAAACAGCAGTCAAGTTTAAATCTTCTAAGGTACTTCCCCTACATAATAATATGTTGTCTTTATATGTATTGTAGATTATTCAGTATTCCATCAATTTTTAAATCATGTAAATCAGTTATTAAAGTCTTTTTTTGATGATCATTGTAATTGACGTTCAATTTGTATACTAATCGTAAGTTTATATTTTCTCTCTTTAGTAGGTCTCCAAAGAGACGACCAAGCACAAAGAAACTCTTTGAAGATTCACTAAAATTAGAACGGCAATATGGCCACATTCTTACAGCTTCCCTGAATTTGACAGATTCGTGGTATCGAAGGGTTCGAGACGCCATCGATAGAGAGCAAGGGAAGATGATATGGGCAGCAAATGTGAAGGTATGCAAACATGGAAAATATGGAATATGCGTATATTATGTTCTGAAAATTGTTTAGTGATTTTCTTATTTGTAGTTTGTTTTCAGTGATATTCTTAACTTTCTCTCTTTCTAATTATTGGTTTTGTTTCACTTCCTTTCTTGGGGGAATCTGGGATTTTAGACACAGCATGCACCTTACTTTTCTACATCGGTGGGAGATAACTATCAGTTTTCCTATGCAAATAATAATAATAATAACAATCATAACAATAATAACTACCTATATTCCAGTAATACCAATCCTACTCGTTCAATAACTCCTATTAGTCCTCCTTATTGCTTTTCTTCTCCTGATTGTAGCTTTTATCGTTGGGCTGAAGAAGAACTATGGGAAACCAATTTAGGATTTGTTTAGCACATAAGTAATAGACCTTGCTATCTATATTTATAATCGTAATGTTCAAAACATTTTCTCTTTTAATTAAACGTTCTTTTTTATATTATGGCAACATTTTATTTGATTATTCACGTATAAAAATTAAAAGCTAGTTGGTAGATCTGTGTCCAAATTATCATGCCATAGTTGTATTTTGTTGAATTTTTTCGTCACTCTGGCAAGTGTGTGTATTTTGTAGTGTAATTTATAACTTACTAAATTTGGCCAAGCCTATCTTGCTTTAAATACTGTATGCCTTATTACCATTGTAATATGCTGTATTCTTGCCATAAACTTAAATATTATAGTATGTGTGCTTCATTTGTTATTATATTTTTATTGCGCGTGTATGCTAAGGAATGTGGAAGGTCAAAGTAAGTTAATAATATATGTTTTTGTCTCCATCATGTGTTTATGATTTGCTTTTGTTTGTTTGTATTCGCAATGTCATATAAATACAGCCTCCTGGAAAAGGTAGTGATCCATTGAATCTCCTTGTAGAAGATGATTTCTTCCTATTTCCTTCTATTACTTCTCCAAGATATTCTTATGCGGCGTCGTCACCGGAGTCTTATGGTATGCAATTCAAGTCATCTGTAATTCATTAGCCTTTCCAGTTATGTTTAGAATAAGACAATAATTATTTTTGTCTCCTAAGGTTATGCTTATTGTTCCTTGCTTTTTTTTAAATTTTTTTAGAAGACGTAGAAGCTAGCGAATTAAAAGATCCTGTATCACGAGCTAAATCAAATTCAAATCCATCCATAAGTGCTCAAGAAGATTTAACTGGTTCTGTTCAATTACCCAATTATAACGCCCCACCTCCGTATTCTATTCAACAAAATGGTGGTTTTCAAGATGTATTCCGAATAACAAAAAAACAACGGGATTATACTATCACTCCCCCACCGCATCTTCCCCAAACACCTCAGACAACCAATCCTCCAACCCTACCCAAAAATTCCAAGTTAATATTGACGCATTCACCTCCGGATTCTCCAATTTCAAATGCCAACTTTTCACCACCTCAAGTAGACAGAAGTAAAAAGCCACTGGGGAAGTCTGCAACGGAAAGATTGTTTGGAGACTCTTATGCTTATGGAACTACCACTGCTACCGCTCAATCCATCGAAAGACTTTCTTCTCATGATTCCCATAATAGCACTCCACTAAGAAATGTAAGTTATTGTTCTTGATTATTCATGTAGACACAACATAAAATACATGGTATGGTAATATGTAGGAACAAAGTTAAGCATTATGTAGCCTAATTTTGTCAATAAAATGATATCATTCTTTTATTATTATAGGGCCATGGTATGCACGAGAATGGGAATTATGATCATGGAAGTTATCGTTGGGCGCAGCAACAACAGCCGAATGGAAACATCGATCATGATGTATATAGATTTACAAGATCTACTGCTCAGCCCGTAGATAAAGCAAGAGAATCTTCTCCTAGTAAAGTTAACTATGGCCCTAATGGATCTGGGTATGCTTTTATAATTTTTATTTTGGTATAACATAGTATATTTATAATTTATACATACAATAACATAATGTATTTTAGTCAGGCACAAAAACATTTCATATGATATATTATTGTAAAGCTTGTATGCATTATTTTGGTTTTTAGAACTCCCAGTCGTTCTCATTATAAGCCTCAACCTCCGCCAAAACCAAGGCCACCGCCCAAACCTGCTGCAAAACTGTATTCAAACTATAATACAGCTCCCAGTAATACAGTACCAGAGAGTAATTATATGAATGGGATGAATGGAAAGTCACCAGATTTATCAATCATAGATCCCGATAATGGTGGGTTTGATTCAGGACATGGAAGCAGCCTTGATCGAGATCGAAGTAGCCGAAATTACAATAAATATATGTATTCAAGTAGTCAAATGACACAGTCTTCGAATCAGCCATACTACTTAAATGTTCCACCCCCCAAAACTCAACAGCAACATCAGCCAACGATTGATCTTGTAAATAGGGAACAAAGTGCCTTTGAATTATACAGAAAACCTAGTGAGCTTTGTCCTCCTCCTCCTTCACAACATCATCAACAACGTGTTTACAGGTATTTTTCTATCCATCTACATATTTACTATTGTAGGGCAATAATATTTTTTTGTATAGCATGTACTAGCAGCAAAAATACTTATTGCACATCTGATATTATTTTTGCTTTTTCATACATATTTTGGTATGTAATGTACAAATTACAGTATGCATATGTGACTGGATATCTTGTTATGTACGATGTAAGTACATGTGATGTTTTTCAGCAAATTGTAAAAGCGTTAAATTAACTTTTTTTTTGTACATTTATTACATTATTTTATGTTATATTATTCTGTATTCACATGGCATACACATGATGTGTACTATTTGTTGCCGAGTCCTTTTTGGCAAACAACAATCGAGTCATATTTCGTACATATGTATGTGTATGAAATATGTATATGTACATATATATATGCAAGTATTCAGTGCCATGTATTGAACAACGATATCGTTTACATGGACATTTTTACTATAATATAATGAAATGGAAATCTTTCATCTCTCACTAACGTATTGCTTTTGCTTGTATACATTCAGAAGTTCAGAAAAAGTTGAGAAAGACTTGTTTCCTCAAGAAATTCAGAAAGACTTTTCGGTGGAGGGAGGAATTTTGAGGGTTGGTTTTTTTAATGGTGTTGGAGAAGCTACATTACATATACCTCCTGGAGCATTGCCTCCAGGTATTAAGCAGAAAGTTTACATTAAAATTGGAAATGGTGGAAATAACGATGAGAAACCAAGCGATAGTTGCAGAGGTAAAATAAATAAAACTGCTTTTATAACTGTGTACAAATATTTGGCTTGGCTCTAGGTTTGATTATGATAATACTTAAATTTTATTCTTCAAAAGACTACAACGTTTGGCATTGTAAGAAGTATATGTATTAAAAAAGCAAGCAATGTTTCATTTTATAAAACGTACACAAATATCATGCAGCTAGCAAAGCGTAGTTTAGAATTTCCTTCATTTGTGAATGGTAGTGCAATGATAGCTCTTATTTTTATTTCTAGGATTTTAAAAATATGTAATACTTACACAATAATTAATACAGTGTGCTGGTTATAATATGTCTAATTTTCAAAGCTTTATAAAATTAAATATTGATGTTCTTGAAAAAATCTACAAATCATGCATTAAAATGTTTATTTGCTTATTATGTTGATAGGTGAACAATTAATGCTAACGCCCATGATTGAATTGGGACCGCCTGGACTTAAATTTCTACGTAAGTTAAAAAAAACCAGTTAATAATATTATTACTAGGAAAACACTAGGAGTACTCAACACTCTTACAGGCAGTTGAAATGAAATATTACATAATAATATGAAATCACCAATCATTTGCGGTTAATCCTCCATCGACGTCTCGTCTTGTTTATATAGTGTTCAATGTTCACATATGCATTGAATTCATTCACAGCGTACTTAATGCCACGCTTGTTATTTATAAGGAACGTCAAAAAAACCAATATTTAACATTTTTGGTTATTCTTGGTTTCTAAAAAACATATTATATAGGTGCAGTCGAACTTCGAATCCGAAACAAACGTACTGGAGCTTTTCAAAGAACTTTAAAATTAAAATCTTCCCACTCCTCATTTTGGAAAGAAATGAGGATGAATGAAGAGGATGATGGTGATGGAGAAGACGAGGAGATTTCTACAGTTTTTATCGACCAATTTTAAAACCCAGCGACACTTTGTTCATGATCTTGATTTGAGCATTTTCGTTTTTACATTAGCATGTTGTTATAGAATGCCTAAAAAAAACTTAACAATGGTTATAACAATTTCAATTATTATTTTTATTGCTATTACGTTTTTGAGAGTGCCATTTACACCGCTCTATTTCTCATTTCTGCTTTGACAGAACTTCATCATTCATTATGTAAAAAAGTTGTAATAATAATAATAATAATAATAATATTATAGTATTTAATTATTTGATGTAAAGTAGCATGACGTACTATATATAGTTAGTTATACTGCAATAATTTTTATGAGTATGCATTTGCTCAATTTATAAACCGAAAAGACAAAAATTAATCTTAAGACAAAAAATTGTGTATATTTGAAATATGAACAAATAGTTAGCAAAAGAAAGCTCTTAAGTATAAATGAAATTATATAAAGTAGCCATTATTGTTTTGCAAGTGCCTTAAATAATGATTCCTTCCATACACTTCAAAAATATGATATATATTTTGTGTATATGATAATATGTACGTGTAGTGAAACAATCATGTATGATTTGATTTTTTAGTACTTTCATAAATAGTTGGGCTGTAGAACTATTGTGTAGTGTAACTCAATATTAGAGCAAGAGGTTCTTAAAACTCTGACTTAAATGTTTGAAATTGTAACAATAAACGATATCAACTCATCAGCATTATATGACTTTGTTGGATATTCGTTCTTCGTTCTTGAATTTCGAAATTCTGAGGTTGGATAAAAGTTTATGTCTAATGAACTATTATTTATTATGAATATAACTCACGAAACAGTAATACACATCATATAATATTATAGTGATTATCTACTAATGTTATGCCCTTATATATAGCTATGGTAGGTACATTATTGTTGCATGATAAATATTATTTATTATATTACATTAGTATAAATTATGGTATTGAGTTGGTATGTTGACTATTTCGAACTTTCAAATCGAATCCTAATTTTTGTAAAAAAATGAGTAAAAATTAGCCAATGTATTTTTACGACAATCACAGTAATATCTATCTTTTCATTGGTTATGTTCACAAAATGTATGTATAATATTGTGTAATAAACCAAGAGTCGACAATGTAAACATTACTTACGTATGACCTACTAGTTCTGTTTCTTTCCTTTGTAACGGCAGCCAACGTTTGTAATATTTTTAAACAATTCAATCCATATTATTTAATTTTTACTGAATTTATTTATTGTTAGACTTTTGAAATGAATCAAACAACGGGTAGAAAATCGTTAAAACTGCCGTTTCCTTTAAGAATGTCTATTCATGGACAATTTCAGCGCTTAAGAATATTATGTAAAAAATGTTTATGCATGAAATACTTAAGTATGCACTACTAGGTTATTATAACATGTAGTATGTATTATTGACGAATCCGCTTTTAATGTAGATATTATGTTAAAACTTATGAATCGTGGTTTTTAAAAAGCGTAAATAATATGACTTTTATATTTAAAGACGATAATGTACTGGACCGGTATTACTTAAATATATTATTATTAAGATGATCTACATTCTTACTTATGTACTCTTTATGTAATTTTTTTTGTTAAACGTAATATTCAGTAAGAGACCGAAAATGTATTCAATTTACTATTTATAAACTACAATTGCCTTGTTTGATGAAGACGAGAAGAAAAAAAAACCTAAATTTCGTAATCTCTATGAATGAAAAATCTCAAATAAAAAAATGTTCAGTAGTGATTCCTTTTATTTCAAGTTGTTATGTTTTATACAGTTTTACATAAAGTCATCTCAAATTCTTTTATATTAATTAAGAGTGTAAAATCGGCTCTGCTATTATTGTACAACCTGATCAAGAGCATACAACTAAACAAGTTTAATAAATACAATGAACATTATAACAGTAATATTACTATTAAAATTATCAATTTTCATGCTATTATTAAAATAACAAACTCCTACTTAAATAATAATAATGATCCATACTTCAACTAACAAACAATAATGATGATAATAATTAAAACAGTAGTAGCAATAATACATAAAGAAGTATAATGTTACACAATATTTATATAAGGCTACAAGTTAATTCTAAATATCAAATATCTTTCCCCCTTTTTTCCCTTTCTTAATTTTCCTTCCTCGATTTTTTAGTGTGTGAATCATGTAATATATTATGAGAGTGTCTGGATTCTACACTCACATATTTTTCATACATTTGTAATATTATTATAATTAATTCAGTTGATAGTTTAACATTAATTTTTGTATGCTTTAATGTTCTGTCTCAGACTTTATAACCGTACTCGGAGTAGTCTCAACTTCCATTTTGATTTCGTCTTCTTTTTTATCCTTCTTTCCATCAGCTTCATTTTCTCCATCAGCCTCTGCACTAGCACTGTTGTTCCTTCGTCTTTTCCTTGTATTAACATTTGCTTTTCTATTGAATCTTGGCAACGCTTCCATACCCAGAACTTCATGTATCTTCCTAAATGAAATCATGCGTAACGCTTTTTGACCTGTGGAACAAAATTCAAAAGATTTTTATGAATATAAATAGACAGCATAATAAATCACTAGTCATACATCATACACTCTTTAAATTTATATTATGTATGGTATGCGTATAATAAATTGTATTGTTCTATAAACACGTACCATAAGCAGTAAAATCAATGCGATCTTGGTCACTCATTGGTTGAAGAGCATCTACAGACTCCTTCTCACATGGATCAAGTAATCCATTTCCCTTAGGTAGTAGAATTCCAGATGCAATAGCCTCCAAAACAATTCTAAACGCATCTCCAGGACTAACTGGCATACCAACACTAGTAATCGCCTTTTCTGTTAGTAGTTCAACAGCCCAACAGGGGAATGACTTCCACTCTGGAATACGTTGACAAATATCTCGTAATATACGGATAATGATGACACAACTTTGAAGGGATGTAGCTCTAGCTTGAAACCATTTTGCGTGTCTCTAAAAAATTAAGAAAACAAAAACAATTCATACAAATAAATATTTTATACCAATTAGGTACGTACCATACTTCTTGCTTTATCTTTTATCTTTTGTACTACAGCACACTCCGTATTATTGTATAATAAATAAAATCACATGTTCATATTCATAAAATATAAATCAATATATTGTCAGTAAAATCGTACAAGAGCAGCTAAAGCTTCCAAACATTTCTCCTTGTCTAATAGATCAGATTCTTCTTTAACAGCTGTTCCACCAGGGGTTTCACCTTGCCGAAGTAATGGAGATGTTAAGGTTACTGTTACTTGAATTTTGGGTTCAACAGTAGATCCTACAATAATACGTGAATTTGAAACATCCTTTATTACTTCATACTTTTCTTCAGGTGCAACGGTCTGAAAATGTTCTGGAAGGGTATCAGCAACTTGATTAAGCATTGCCAAAGTTGGTTTTTCTGAGCAGAGAACAACTAAATCTACAACACGATCCCCTTTGAGTAAAAGACCTTTTGCTAAATGGCCAACTCTCATTACACCTTTGAGAATACGATGGACTTGAAGTTCTGACTCATTGCGAGCTGCAGAAGTGGTACTGGTTGTTGTAGCAGAAGTTGTGGCTGCTGCTGCAGTATTAGTGGAATTAGTCGAGTCGCTTGTTGCTGCTGTTGTTGTTGTATCTTCTGCAACCCCATTAACTTTTTTGGCATCAGCTTCAGCAAATTGGTCAGAGACAAATTTTAATGCTTTTTCTGTATTTGAGACAATTTTTTGAATGGCCTGCAGTTCTTCTTCTGCGGGATAAATTTCAGCATGCTTAGCCATTACATGATGATCTTCAGCCGTCTCATTACGGCGAATTAATGGTGGAATATAGAACAGAGGGGTTGGACCATAACCTCCTTGAGGGCCAAATCCACGAGGTGCAATCAAAGGAGGTGGGCCACCGCGTGCAAATTGATCAGTAGCAGGACCACCTCGCCTATTCGGTCCTATAAAACAAGACGAAATTTTGATTGGAATCTTATACTCACTACGTGTGTAAGTTTGATACAAAAAATGAGTAATTCATAAATTGAAATGTTTTTAAGTAAGAGCAACAAATACTTTAACACACATGAAATCAAAAAAACGCAACTTACTATTTGCCCGACGATCTTCAGTTTTCTTTTGACGACTTGATGGTTTTACATCCACAACTATAAATTTCAAACAATGAATTTTACATGAAGAGAGACATACTTTATCTTTCAATATTAATGATGCACCAACAATTTTGTAAAAGACAGTTAGTGACTGTAAGTAAGAGGTCGTTGACCCCCTTATTATGATTTTAGGCTAACTCACAATAAACTAATATAGTAGGCTATAATTGATATTTTCCAAAATGTTTGACAAAAACATGCTTACCTAAATCTGGATTAACTTTCTTTTTATATTGAAGACGGTGTCGCCGTCCTTTCATGTGCATTTCCTTAGCATTCGGGTCATTGAATCGACATTCACAGAGTTTACAATTAAATGAGATTAATTTACCATCGTCACCTCGAACTTCATCAATATAATCTTGTCCTACGGGTTGAATATCTTTTTCTGTGTAGACTGGGGGAGTATCTTTCTTGGCAGCATCAGAAGATTGTGCTACATTGATTGGAGGGGAAGGGGAGATTGCACCTAATACACTAGTTTTCCCAGGAATAGGAGTACGAAAATCAACGGTTCCGTCAGAATCTTTTGCAGTGGATCCAGAAGCTGCTGGTGTTGTTGCAGTAGAACTCCCAGTTGAACTTAAACCATATCGATCAAAATCGGCCTTTGGGCCAATGAAATTAATTTTTGGAGTTACTGGTTTAACAACATTATTAGTTGCTCCTGATGTTGCTGTTGTTGATGGAGTTATTGGTACTTGTTTAAGAGCTGAAGAAGTGGTGGATGATGTAGTAGTCGGCGTTACAACAGTAGGACTATCAGATGGAATAGGTTTACCAAGCTTCGTATGTAACTTCAATACCTAATAGGAAACGAAACAGCATAAAGAAATGATAATAATACATAACTGGACCAATATTATGCTAGTTAATGACATCATATATTATTATATACAAGTCTTTATTAACTTTTAATGTATTCTTTTGATTACTTTCTGATGTTTTGCTCCTCGAATATGGGCTGCATAGGCATCATTACCAGTACAAGTGACATCACAAAGCTCACATCGTAGACCAGGTCTGTAAAACAGAAATAAAATTTTAAAAATGTTATGTTAAGTGTTAAGTGATTAAAAAACGAATGTATCAATAAGTTGTATCATATTTTGAAATGTACAATAATAGTTTGGTATTTTGTCTAAAACTCATGAAGGTCAAAAATTTAACACTTTTATGGTTCCAGATATTTGGTTTCTGTGTAAATAAATGTACCATCAAGTTAATGCTGTATGAAAAATGAGAAATTTTTGGCCTTTAAGTTTTAAACTAGAAGGGTTTACTACTACTATGGTTTAATATTTTTGTTGCATTACATGACATACCCGCCGTGACTTCCTTTTGCAGGAGTTACAGGGGCTCCAGCTTTGGCGGCTTGCTCTTTCTTCTTGTGTTTTTGTCCTTCCAAATGTTCCTTGTAAGTCTATAACAATTATTTGAAACAAAACCAAAATAATGTACCTTCGCTACTTAACATCCAATATTTTACAGGCTTCCATCTATTGTCACGTTATTTTTTTAACAATAAAAAACGAACCTGTGGCCCTGCACAGCTTATTTTACAGACATCACAATAATGAAGAGTTTGAGGTTTTGGTGGTGCTCGGGGTCCACCTTCAACAAAAGAAAAGAAAAACATACACGTTTTGATTTTATCATAATTACTCTGTAAAGATAGCAGGAGCATAACAAGTTGCGCCAAGTGTATTTTTTTCATACATCTTCTACAATTTAAGGGTTTAGGTACAAAAAAAAAACCCTTCAATTGAATGTAATAATTGAACATGACCAACAAATAGGCAATAGGCACGCATCTCTTTGCTAAATCCAACATATTTTGCATGTGTTGTAAGTGCTATAGTGTCAAAAATACGTGCCTATACGGGACAAGATCAATTAGTGTTTAATTATAAACTTTAGCTCTAACTATATACCTTTCATTTTCCCTCCTAGTCCACGTTTGTAACCCAATCCTCCGCCACGTGATCCAGAGCCAGTACTTCCCTGTGCATAGGCAGTCACTGCATTGTACACCGCTGCATCATAGTTAGTAAATGCTACAATTACATACCACAATATACAAAGAGAATTAATAACGATGTTGACAAATGAAATTTTTATACAATTTATATAATAATATAATATTTCCTATACAGTTAAAATTTAAAGCATAAAACAAGAAACTTCCAATGTATTTTTATTACCAATTTTATACTATATTATTTGTAGACATAATCACTATTCACGTGAATCTCAAATGAACAAATCATAATTAAATGAATGAACGATATCGTTAAACATGAGTGTAAGCAAGTAATTGAGTTATTCTCAGTTGCCAACAATTTGGAGACATAAATTAAAACATTGAAAATGACAAAAATGAAGACAAAAACAAATAATAATGATTACTTACACTTCGATCCTGGAGTAGTTGTAGAACTAGACGTAGCCGGTGGAGCAAAACCTGTACATTAATTTTATAAAATAGATATGAATGTATACATTTAAGGGTTTACACTACAACTTGTTCATTCTTCACTATGTATTGTCATTTATAGTTGAAGCTTATTCTCATGTTCTATTCAAAAGAGAGGAAATTAGTACCTGCATATGAAGAGGCCGCGCTCCCAGCAGTATTTGCTTGATACGTAGGGTAAACTGTAGATGTTTGTGCGGGTCTCGCTGCTGCAGTTGTTTTGGGAGTTGTCGGTACTCCAACTGGGGGCACATAAGTTTGTCCCTGTTGAGTTTGGCCATAGTATGATTGCTGAGTTGCTTGACCTGTTGGCGCTCGAGCATATCCACCGATAACGTATGGGTCAGTAGTCGCCGCTGTTCCATAGCTCTGTTGTGCTGATGATGGGGCTGCCGCTTGGCTAGTAGCCCCATATGACGACGCATACCCCTGAGAACTAGCTGTTGTTGGATACTGGCCCCTAATGAAATTTCCCAATAGTACTAATGAGTATTGTAATACACACTAGCCTAATAATAATAGCCAATATAACTTGCAATAAACAAGTGTATAATTGCTATTATTATTATGTATTTATTTTATTCTAATAATAATATGCTTATGACATTACTATCTAAGATTATAATATAATT
>JAQIVE010001341.1:0-25713 GCA_034698285.1 Sminthurinus bimaculatus
ATTCTGTATGGGCATATAGCCAGTGCATACAACATATAACAACATAAGTATTTTTATGTATTATATATTATATATTGAACTGGTTGATAACTGCCTATGTATGTATACATATAGAATTGATATAATTTTATATAATAATATTTGTTCTTCAAACATGTCAATCAGCAGCCTTGAGTTTTGTCTACTGAATCTCCAAGCTCTAAACTCTAAACGATACGATACGACACGACACGACACCACTCAACAACACCTCATCTCGGCGTCATTTCAATCTCAATGAATCAAATCAAATGCATATTATTGTCCAGAGACATGTCACGTAGAAGGGCCAATTAATCATCATCATTGTAATAATATTTAATATTAACTAATGACATTTCCCCCTTCATCTACTTTTATATAAGTATGCACGCACTGGAACAAGTTTTGAACCTAACAATAAATACGTCTTCTTTCTACGCGTCTTTTCCTCCTGATTAAGTGGACAATTAAAATTTGTCAATTTCGTCGTTATTCAATTTAAGGTGCGGAAATATCTCGAAATACTATAAATTTGGGAAAAGACATGAGGAGAGAGATCATTTGCATCTAAAAGTTGATAAAAGTTTGTTTCCCCGTAAAAACGTTACCACAATGAAAACAAATTTCGTAAGTCGAATATCTCAAGACAGAAGACAGAAGAAGCTAGTACATGGTTAGAAAGTTATAACAAGTTATAATAACTAATACTGGCTGCGTTGTCATGACCTCAAACGACAAAGTAAGTCTAGAACTTACTACATCACATATGATGATGGCATGTTTAATATATTAGCTGCTTTTATTGATTTATGTACGATATCATTTTGTAGGGTCGAAATGGTAAACAAGGCACAATCATTGAATCATCCTATACATGTATATATATATATAAATATATATTGTTTGTTATGTTCAACTTTCGAAGAGAAGAAAAAGAAGAAGAAGTAAAAGAAGACCAAGTATTCCACTGGTTCATGGGGAAAAGCAAATATTATAGTTATGATGAGTTTTTATGGAGTTGCTAACTTGATACCGTGTTATTGTTATTTATGAACCTCTATATGGCTAGGTTGAGTAGAGTGGAAACACAAATATCATGTGTTTTCCTACTTTTCATCTTTAGTCTTGCTCTCCCTCAAGCCCAAACTGTTGTCTTGCCTTGTGTGCTTGCTTGTATGAGCTACTGGAACATTTTTATCGGCTGCCGTGATTTCGTAAGAGTTGTTCCTCTCTTTATTACAATTCTACATACAATTGTATCTATGCATTATGTACATATTACATATGCATACGTGTATGCATACATGCTTGCATATGTAATGTCATGTCATGCAACTCGCTATTTATAAGCTTGTTCATCTCTGGCTTTGACCACAACATTGTCAATTTATTCAACGTCTCATCACGACCTTGTTAATAGGAATAATAATAATAAGCAATGCTCCTCTCTCTCTCTTTTATCGCTCTCTATATCTAGGTGAAATAGGTAAGACTATTTTTATAACCGTCTAACTGGTTGGACAAAATTAGAACTTAAGACTTTTAGTCATCGAATTAAAAACTCTGCACTAATCTAAGGAAAGTAAGTAAATATCTATACGTACATGATGCTTTGTGTGCGTGCCTTTCACCGACAGGTTAAAAAACTATGTGTGGATAGGTGTAAGTTTGTGTTTGACATTGAGCTCATGGCGCAGTAAGCGATTCGGCAATCAAAACAACAACATTTTGGCGAATAAACTAATTTTGGAAGTAGGGGCAGAAAAACAGATAAACATCGAATCATGGCATGTCAGTTGACATAGAGAAATCATGGCTGTGAATTAGCATACGAAAAGAAGTACAGTTTAAAAACAAATTAGTATGACAACGCAGTTAGAGTGCGTTAGAAATTCAATCCCAGCACTTTCATTACAGAAACGTATCTAATAACTATGTAATAGCTCGAGACAAGACAATATACATAGTAAAGATCGGGTTTCGGGCATATCTGATATCAAAACGAAGTAAAGTCTATCAGTCACACAAACTCATAAACAGAGAGAACGGATTGAATTCCATTACATAATTGCAATAGAACAAGACACTTATTGTTAATGTTTCCATTCACCTCAGAGATAATTAATGCGTCGCCTTTTACTTAAAACCAAAGAGTTTAAAACTAAAAAACTCCTGGGAGAAAATACATGCATAATTACCATGATGTAATCAGTATTTTCTTCCGTTTGTTTCCCTCGCAAGGATAAATACAGTCAGTAGAAACGTTTTACGGTATCGTGGCGACGAACATTGTGTGGAAGGCATAAAAAAGTTCTAGAAGGATCACGACAAGCCTTGTACTTTTGTAAAGCCGTCCTCTAGAACTTTGACATGAACAAAAACTGAATCCAAGGGCTATAAGGGAGAAAAAACACACGGCGGAAGATAGCAAATGGAGTTAATATAGAAACGTAATGCTCTCCATTCGCAAACGGTATTTTTTCTTCTAAACCCTTGAACTTGTAGAAGTGTAACTTCTTTGGAATCCCCATTTTCGTCCAAGGTATTTCTACGTACGTGAACAAGGTAAAAACTAATAACACAATGTTGTTGGTGTATTTTTCCTTGCGAGAACTCATCAGTAGTAACCGTGATACGCCGTTCTTTGTAGAAAATTTTCAACGGACATTTAAACGTAGTTTATTACACAGACACAATGGGAGAAATAAACCAATTAACATTTGAGCACAAAAGAGAGGAATGACGAATGGAAAAAGGTGATGGTACAGAGTAAAAGAAAAAAGAGTATATAGAAAATTGTGGCTAACCTGTGACAGCTGGATCGGATCGTCGATGATATCCAGTAAAGAAGCCGCCTTTGCAGAGATTTCGAACTGCTTCTACTAAGCGGGATCCACAAAGCTGGATCGGCGCATTTCTTTTGATGATGGGCTGGGAGTGTTGAGGCCAGTATTGAGAACCGCCTTGGACCAGGTTGGTATCAATGGCAGCCGAAAAGACGCCCGCCAAGCTCACAACGATCACACAAACGAGCGTCGAAATCGTCGCAGCGGAACCCATTCTGACCAACTGTCAACCAGCAAGGAAGGAACAAGCTTTGTGATCCCAACTATTTCACATGTCATTTAGTTAAAAAAAATACACCCTTGTTGAATATGTGTGCGTGTGTGTGTGTAATGTGTGTTTGTAGTCTGCCTGCCAGCCTGCCTGCCTGCCTCACTTCTTTCTCTCTATGATTTGTATCGGTCAATACAGGCACAATGCCTCTCTCTCCCTCTCTCTCTCTCCCCTTCTCTCTCTCTCTCACTTCTTGGATGATGATGGGAAGTAGAAGGAAAATACTTAACATTGGGTCTATAGTCTTAGATTGGGCCTTACTTGAGAGAGTAAGTATAGTTATTCGATTGGAAAGGTCTATTGGGGGACACCCCTTAACTCCTACATATTATCATCTTGTCATGTTTACTAAATGTCAACAGTCCGTTTACTAGTTGCTTGTTTTTTAACTCCTCAGCGCTCCATCCTATTGTTTAAAGCAACTATACACGGAATTAGCTCTTCTATCAACATGATTATCAAAAAACAATATCTAGCCAGGCAAAAAAAGGATCAAATCGTATTTCATATAATATACAACTTGATCTTTTTTTTATACATATTATCTATTTGGAAAAGACTGATGCAAAATAAGATTGTGAAAATTTTGTGCCTAATGACTATAATGACTTGAATGAAAAGGAGCTTTGATTTATTTATTAGTATTTGCATAATCTATTGCAATAATTGTTATCTTTTAATAATAATGATGATTTCCTCACCACGGTTGATCGAACTTTGCAAGAAGATAATGATAATAAACTGGAGGACTGCCATCTTCGACTCTATATGTATTCATCATTATTATCATAATGATTCTGATGCCCATGTTAAGTAACTATATAACGTAATGATTAGTTTTTATTGAGAAATTTTTTGATGAGTACTCATGCTCATGTACATAAATACATAGTACATATACATATACATACATGAACTTAACTCGAGTTATTAACATTTTTTATAAGCACGAGAGACTGCCGTGATCTGGCCCATTCATCAAACAACGTTAACAACAATAAGTTGTAAGTTGTACATGCTTACTGCTTAACTACATAATAATATGATGTGTGAGTCCGTATCATATGAGATAATATGTATGTATCTACATACTGTATTACTTTATTAGGACGACATCATATACATATTTGATATTATTAGTTATTCGTTCAACTGCTTGCATCCTGTCCCTTTGTTTTATAATTTGCCTTGACGGCAATTACCAAAGAAGCCCCATAACTAACTAACTAACTAACTAATGTAAATGTAACCTAATCTGTATTGTGCTGCTATACTGCAGTTGTGGAAAAATTACTAGATTATATACCCACACTCTGTTAACTATTTATTAGCTATTCCTTTTGATGTACTGTACAGTCTACACGCTTCATAAAAAACTTGTCGCGGAATTGACCATTCGCGTGTAAGAGTCATTCATTTACAAGCCTTTTGTTCTAGAATGATATAATAGATAATACAATAGGAGGTATGAATGAGACTAAAAAGGTTTCTTGACGCTATCCTTTCAAAGACAGTTGATAGTTATTATGATACATTATCATTGGTCATAATTTTAAAAACTCGGCTTTTCCATCCGCCAAAATTGACAAAGATGTGTAACAAAAAATGTCCTTTGAACTTTGTACAGACATGTATGTATTACATATTGTACAATGTATAGTTAATTGAGATGCATTCGCTCAGCAAGTGACAAAAAATTATTTAATGATTCTAGATCTTTCTTAACACCCTGATCATCGGCATAAACGTACACACACACACACACACACACACGCATGTATATTGTAGTTATACCAAATTATGTAAGTATAAAAATGACCATTGTCACTTTTAAGTTGTGGTGCAATTGTGTATGTATACGTATGTACTTGTGCCTACTTTGTTGGAACACTCCATGAAAGTAAGGAAAAGTTGATCAAGAGAGAAAACGTTAGCGGTCGTCCGTATGGAAAAGAGTGTGTACCATTGTTGTTAATAGTTGTTGATAGACGGTTGTGTGTCATCCTTTTGTTTATCATACATATGTGTGCGTGAGGAGAGAGGCTCTACCAAAATTTCACAATAATTACTTATATATTATTTATGTTAAATGAGCTTGGGCTCATTACAGCATCCTATTACAATACTTTCCTGTGTTGATTCATTAAGGGCTTTGTTCTAACCACAATTTCCAATGAATCCCATGTGTAATGTATGTATATTTAGTATGTGTATGAACAATAAATAAATTTCAAAACTTCATTAAAAAAACTAAGGTAATGGAGATGTTCTATCGGATGTTCTATTCTAAGTTCACATTTGATACAGGCGTAATTACAATACTAAAAACTATCGCTGGGAATTTTATGTAAAAAATAATAGGTAAGTAAAAAGCAATTAGTTATTAGTTAGCCAACGGAAGCAGAGTACGAGGAGCACTTATCAAATATTGGGTTTGTGAGTCAGTGTCCGTTCATCGAGTAAACCATTTTCAGCAAATATTTCTATTTTCAACATGCTAAAAAAAGAGGCACGGGTTTGTAGGGTCAAGTTGGTAAAAGTCGAAAGATTTTGGAAAAAATGGAATTATAAAAAAAGATATGTAGAGTGTAGAGTACTTTTGCTAGTTTCAATCAAATTGCGATTTAAACTAAACTTGCTGTATAAAGTGGCAAAAACTCTTTGTGACCCATGTGAAAATGGATATTGAAATAATCGAATTCAAATGGGTTAGGGTTTAAATTAGCCAAATTGACCCTAGTTGAACAAAGGCTTGCATTAAAATTTCTAGAAGGTGTAAAAAATAGGAACGGCCAACAGGGTAAAAGTCTGTCTGTGTTTGAACAATACAATAACGGAGGAGATGATATTATATCTACATAAATAATGTTTTACCGTCGCTCAGTAAACTTTGGTTATATTATACTTTATAAATACATGTGTGTATTGTGGGCAGAGAATGCTAAGACTCGCGAATGACATCGTTCATTCGGACGGTCTCTTTGTCTTTAAAAAAATCAACAAGGATTCGACTTTTGTTGTCCGAGCTGATGAGTAGCCAGTGACAAAAATCCTTTTTATCACTGGGCTTTCTTCTTCTTCTATGTGACTATACAAAAAGGCCTTATCCATTATCCAAAAGGAAGTAGTAGGTTTTGTAAAAAATTGTTGACTCAAACTATAATATTACTTGGAGTCTTCCTCCTACGTAAATATATAATCCTCGAGAAAATAATTTAATCTATGTCTACAAAGCTACAATGAAGAGCCTAAACGATGACTTACGACGACGATTATTAATAAAGAAAATAAGTCAGATATTGTATGTGAATGTGTGTGTGTGTGTGTGTGTAGTGTAGTATGTATGTGGACGTGTAGGTATTTATGTATGTCTTATCAAATCTGTGTGCACATTGTCATCTCATCACTATAACATATTCTAGTTTTACTTTCCATCAATATATGCTCATATATTATTATGTATTATTACTCTGCCCTACTATACTTGACTTCATACTTTGTACCACGGCTACCTCAGAATCAGAATCGTCTCATCATCTCTGTACAATTCATTCGTCCTGAACATGAGACACCTTTTCATAATAATAATAATATGTTAATTACTATTGATTATTCAAAATATATTTCTATTTGTGTGTATGCATTAAATGGAGTGGGAGATGGGAGAATATTTACACAGCGATATTCTGAAATTCTTTAAACGAACGACGTAAAAACTTGGCTGTCAACAAAACTTTTCTCATCCTTCATCACTATACGTTATTACATCTAAAGTTGTTACTTTGGCCTATTTATCTACAACCAAGTTTTATTATTTTCTCCTTACTTTTTAACCGAATAAACCTTATTTATTTGTTGGCTGTCTGGCTATATTCTTAATGAGAATAGTCACTACTTATATGATATACATATAATGTTGGACATAATAATAATCCCCCATAGTATGTACAGAGTCTGTACTATGGACACCAGAAATAAAGGTCTATATTTAAAGAGCATCTCGCCCAACTGTATAGGTTAACTGTGCTTCTATCAGTATACTCAATTGACATGACATTTTATGTCTTTAGTACTACAAATGATAATAGCCCACCTATGTACTTCCGGATCAGAGATAAAACTTCCAATTCCCCTTTACCTTCGCTACTTACATAAAATAGCACGGGGCAAGTTGTGAGACAATATTAGTCAAGGAATTTTCGGTCCGGAAGTACCTTCTGGCTTCTGGCATAATAATAATGATGAAGTTTGAATGAAAAATCTTCTTACACCCTTATTAATAATGATGAAATATTTATTAAAGGGTCTCTTTCTTACTTTTACAATTTGGTACTTTGTAAAGAAAGTTGCTAGTTGTAAGGATAAAAATTGTTTCCTGAAGTTACAATGGCCAGAATCATACATTTGCGTCAAAATTTTACCAGGTGCAGTTTGTTTACTTGTTAAGATGAATTTGTGTAGACAAACTCATAATGACGCACTGAAAATGTAAAATTTCTAACGCAATTATATGATTATCATGGACACTATACGGAAAGGCATCAATTTCTCTATAGCACATTGTACATACTGACGGGGTTTTCTCTCTGCAACTCTTTGGCCATCTTATTCTTTGGGGGAGACAGAGACTGTACCTATACAATAGAGTTCATAGTTTATCATGACTTGATCTGTTATATTAATCACTTGCTAGCAAATATTGATGTATCTGGAGAATTCTGATTTAAAATCATTTCACTTTATCCTGCTTGCTTGTACGTGACCAATAACGTTTTTTGTTTTTTGGTTCGTAAATTATATTTGAACAATAAAATTGTTCTAATTCTTATTCGAAAATAGAAAACCTACAAAAATTCAAGAAAAATCACTTGTTAATCTTGTAATAATAAATTACTAGTGAAAGAGTAATTTGTTCCCAATCCCTGGAGGTTTCCCACCTTAATTTACATTCATTTCTCAATAGACGTTTAGTACATACTTTCTCAATTGAAACATCTTAACCTGGCGATAAAAATGGCTTTTTAACTAACTGTGAAGTTTTTGAACAATAAATGCTGGATTAACGATCTCTTTGACAAAGGTTCAATAATTACGAAAAAGATGTGAGTAAATGTGTGTGGTACTTTTGTGTTTTTAATTTTTTTAGATTGTAATGAATAAAAATGAAAAAAGTATTGAAATCACAAATGTTTCATTACAGTTTAATAGAGGACAAGTTTGAAAATCTAGTGACATAAGGCACAAGTCTGTCAATTCATCTGATTCCGATTTTGTCGTGTTTTTGGATACTTCGATACAAAAATCGGAAACAGACCTCCAAGGTTGCCCGAAAGAATCGTGCCTCATGTAACTGGAGTCGCAAACTTGTCCTGTATTAAAGTATGGTAAAATATTTTTAATTTTAGTACTACTGTTTCATTTTAATTGATTAAAATCTTTAAAAAGTGAAATAAAGAATATATAAGTTGTCTTCAATTTTAAAATTGAACTAAAAATGACGATGTACATAAGGTTATCCATACCTGTATGATGACGCTGAAGTCCCTTGGATCCCTTGTACAAACCGACGACTTATGCCAGGAAGTCCGTTGGTGAGATGTGGAAAATGGTTTATTCAAATTTTGTGGACACTCAAAGGAAAAATGAGACGGAGCTATTTAGCCAATTCACAAGGAAATAAAGGGAGGAGATGAGGATCGGAGGAAAAATAGAAAATGGAACGGTTCACTATACCACTGGCGAAGGAGAAATGTAGGGGAACAAACAGAAGGAGATGGATGGAGAGAAGGTCCAGTACGTTGCGTCTCCAGGCTGTCTGTTCTCTAACCACAGGCCGGCGGTAGGATTGTCTTTTATAGAGCATTATTGCTATTCATAACTGCTACCTCCGTATCCAACTTATTATGGCACCATAATAATAATATTGACAGATTTGTCATATTATTTACATTTACACCTTTCCAGTCATATGCTCAGAGTTCGACGGCTCTCTCCACTGCTGTCTGCGCCTCTTCAACTTTTCATCCATTTCAACTTGTTCCAATATACATGTAATACACATCGTGAGACATCGGGAAGTCTTCAAACTGTCTCTCGTCACAATTACATTTTAGTAATTATAACCAAGTTCTCACATGTGTGTGCATTTTAGAGTTCATTTACATAAAATTTCATGTCATCCTCCGCAACTCTTGTCATGTTCAATTAAATCCTCTCGACTTAATCTACACATTGACATGAATTTTTAGTTAGTATACCAATAGCTACAACATACAAAAACGTATGGAGCAACGTTACAATTTACTACATATTATATATTATTTGCTTGGTTTCTTATGTGAGTTGATTTTTGTGCAAATACGTTTGTAATAAGAACAATCTGTTTCTCTCCAAATCACTTGAATTCTGGGGAATATGAGAGTCATTACATTTTTAATAGCCTATGACAGCATACCAGCTTTTAAAGTGGTATATTTCCTATAGTCTTAATCCCAACGTCAGCCAAAACTGTACCTCCTATCCGTATCTAAATAGAATATTATATTATACAACTATCTAAGCTTCTAATCAAGATACAAAGTTTTGAAGCTCAGTTCAAGTTTGGATTTTATATTATAATCATTTAAAAGATAATGTAGGATGTTCAAGTTAAAATCCTACGAGTTGTCAGATATTTAAAAACGGATCGCTTCATTATTATGACCAAAGTAGGATAAACTGTTAGTCTTGAGACAGTTGATTCATAATATTTATGTATGATGGTCGCGAATGAAGTAAGTCATCATTCTACATTCTACCCACATTTTTTCATGGCTGATTGGTTGAAGCGAATACTATTAATACGTTTTAGGATGGGAGCGGCATGCTGGAATAAGGATAATAATAATACGTATAAAATAAAATATAAAATAAGTACAGTAGTAGACGATTATAAAATATTTACACTGTGTGCTTTGTCTTGTGCTTCGGAGAATTCGTCAGTCATCAGTTGGCTGAGATTAGCTGAGAAGATACATATGTATGATATGTATATAGGACTGCATATGCTTAAGCATATGTTAAGAGGTGTCAACATTGATAGGCATCATTCCTCGTTTATCGTTACCTGGACAAACTTCCGCTCCAAATATCGAAGAGTAAACGACATGCAGAGTAATTTAAGGTGAGATATTCGTGGCATGTAGCTAATGAGTAGGTTACATGACATATGAGCACCGTCTTATCATGACGTCAATATGCTAACAATTATTAAAAACTATTCTATTTTTAAAGTATTTTTAATTCACTGTGCTAAATACTATTTTAGTTTACGTAAACATTATGATAATGATGATGATGGATTTTCAACAAAACAATCAGCGCCCAACTCGTTCTTTGCAGCTTTCGACTAACTATGTGAACAAGGCCATTGACTTGTATAGATGCTACCGACTACCGACACTGTGATTATAATTGCCAATATTTCACCAAAAATTTCGGATGGCTGCTAAACTGCTTTTGCCTGAATCGGGGAAAGCTATTGGCTTAGAGCTTAGAGTGTACCCTATAGCTGGATGTAAAGTACAAACAAAATATGAGCAAAACGATTGCCAAATTTTGAAAAACTAAAACAATTACCTTAATACTTTATACACTAACAATTTAGAACGCATTTCGACAGAATTTCCAGCCAATTATTCCCGATTTTCTCACTGCTTTTTCCATGCTAGTAAATGGCAAAAACAGTGGGAAAATTGGACATTTATTTCTCGTTGAAGGGCACAATACCATATAACTGTCCATACTGCTGACTATAGGTGCAGCCCCGTTATGTTTTGTAATTTGTTATCATATTTCATGCTATTTTGTTTACGGAGAGTATCAAATATCATGACAGTATTTGTATTAATATGTAGTGTTACTTTGATTAATCTGTATCTATGTGACTACAAGGGTTTCAAATAAAATACATGTAAATACGCAATAATTGTTAACTCCTTCGAGTGTATTTACCGATAGAAACTGGACTTTTATTCCATATAGGCTGATGAAATGATGCTTCGATTCACAATTGTTTAAACAATGAAAAATAATCATTTCAAAGAACTTACATAATATGTAATAAGTAACAAAGCTGTGTGCTTTCATACTTTTTAACCATTTTCAATAAATAATAAATGGTGTTTTATTGACAAAAAAGTACCCCAGAGTAAAAAGGTTTCTTAGTGACCACCTCGACTCCTCCCACGTCCCCTTCCTCTCCCACGTCCTAGTAAAATAAATTATCATTTTAATTTAAGTACAATTGTACAATGACAACTTTTACATGCTAGTAAACGCTCAACCCTACTACGTCTTCAGAGCTTTGAATGAATCGAACATTGGCATGTGATTGTGTTGCGTGATGAATAAAAAGTAAAATGATACAATTTCAGTTTAGAGCCTTGATATTAAAAAATGAAAGAATTCCTAATTTCATTCTTCGGCAACAAATTGCAGCTTAATAAAGGCAAATCAGTCCTACTCATTGGCTTTCAAAATGCAATGACTTGGTCTCTATGAATTCTCACTCATAACTGAAAAAGATTTTGATAGGTAGGTTTCAGTTCAAGGAGATAGAATGACTACTAATCCCTTAACTTTGAGTAAATTAGGCTTTTTAAAAACTAAAAGTTACCAGTACTTTCATAAAAACGATTATTATATGTGTTTTATTATGTGTTTATTTACTTACCTCGACCTCGCATTCCTCGACCTCTGCCACCACCACCGCCACGTTTTTGGTCCAAAACTCGATGCTTCTCCACATTTGATTCGAATTCTTCTGTGCAAAACACACAGCCCTTTTTGTCGTCAACCATAACATTTTGCGACCTTAAAAGCAAGACGATCAAGGGTTCAATATTATGCAAAAAAATGCTAGACTTTTGAAATTGTGAGACAAACAGCTGTTACAAATAAACAAATAAGAGAGCCCTAAAATCTTATCAAATCTCATGAAATTTTCATGAGATTTGATAAGATTGACAATCGATGATGAGATTTTGATGCGATTTCCATGACAATTCATGAAAATCTTATCAAAATTTGATCAAAGTTGATAAGATTTTGGACCCAAACCGTATCAAAATCTCATGACTTGTTTTGACAAGATTTTTTTATAAGGGAGGTGTACTTACGAGCAATCATTGCATTTTTCTGGGAGAACTGACAATTTTTTACACTGTACAGTTAAGAACACATTGCATCTAATAAAAACCAAAAAAATACATTTGCTTACGAATTCTCATTACATTTTTTCTTTTGTAATTTTATAGTTACTGAAACAGAGTGAAATTGAAAAGTAAAGTGTGTAAAATGTAAGAGTTACCGGTTGCATGAAATCTTCCATTTCGGTCCTAATAAAGGGAAAAGATAAATGAAAAGCAGATATTATCTCATAGCACGACACATCAACAAAACGCAAATTAAGTATCAAGAAAAACTTTTATAATGGCCACGTACCAGAAGCAGGATCTAATACGAGAAGTCCTTCATCACACTCTGCACATTGCGCAATGGCTTTAGCGTTGAAACCATAAGGGCAAGTTGGATGCGAACAATTGTTGCATCCGCTTCCTTTCCTCATATCACTATACAATGCACATGCAAACACATTAGACTCAAATTGGACTTCCTTGAAAAGGTACGAGAGTAAAAAATTTTTATAAAATATTGTTTTTTTACTACATTAAAAAGATGCGCAAGGGAACAAACTTACTCGAACGGTGGATGGTTTATACAATAAGGGCAAAAAATGTAAGTTTTTCCACCACTAAGCTGGATAAGTTCAAAATCATCCAAAGGGCACCTGTAATAACATAGGTACATCCCAAATACATGCAAATGATTTGTTTTACTTCCTGTTGAGGCATTACAGCGTCAAAAATACCATATTGAAATATTTAATTTTTTTAAGTCATCACCCCCCTCAACATTTTAATTCACTATCTTTCATAGTCCACAAGATAATTATTTAATACTTTGTTTTGACTCTCACCGAATATCGTTGAAAGCTCTCAAAGTGCCATCTGGAACGCTGTAAGTTTCACTACAAGTTGTACAATGGAGTCTACTTAAAACTAGTTTTAAGTAACGACGGCATTTTCCACACCTGTTGAACAAAACGTTATTTGTATTAGTGATAAACTTTGCTAGCATGTTCAAGGTTAAATTACAATACATTTGCTACCGCTGAAAATTAGACAAAGACTAGTAAGACGATCTGTGTGAAATATTTATTGTTTCTCAGAAATGACAGCTTTGTGTCCAAAGGAATTTAACGGCAATTTATATGGTATTGGAAAATTCTGAAGTAAGAGTTTTGCACATTATTTTATAGTTATCATAGCTTAAATGGAATTAAATTTGAAATTTTAAAATACCATTTTCAAAAGTGTTAAAGGTAAGTTTCCAGTACTGTTATTATGGAAAGCAAGACAATTAGTGCATAAAAAAGAAAATATTTCACACGAATCACTAGTCACAACTTTATGTATTCATTGATTTGAAAGTAATTTTACCTGCTAAATGGTTTGCCCGTATCTGCAAACTTTGAAAATGAGACCTCAAATAGCTCATCCATGTCCATGATATTTTTAACAAAGTATAAAAATTTGGCCTTAAAAATATCTAGAGTGTGTTGTAAAACACTTCCAATAGTTGCAGCCCCTGTAATAATAATGTCATAAAAACCATTAATGATATAGTTGCGATGCATTATACCCAATATAAGGTCAAAAATGAGTAAACAAATGAAAATGTTACTATACCCTTTGAAATTAGATCAAGTTGTTTTTCTAATTCTGATCTCATCGTCGGAAGGACTAACTCAGGATCAATCTAAAATTTGTGTCAATATTACATATTACATTAAGTTTTTGAGTTTTTCTATTATTGTTTCTATAACAAACCTTCCCAATGGAAAATTTTATGGCAGGTTAATAGTTAATAGGCTCTAAAAATTATATGTACATATCCAAACTGAAACAGTATACATGAGCCACAACTAGTATTTCTATCAGGCCCAGCGTATGTGCTTACATACGCATGTGCTTACATACAAGTGTGGCTAAGTGGGCAAGTGTAAGCTAAAAATATTGTAGTAATAACCTTCAAATATCCGTGCACTAGAATAATTCCAAGCGCCGTTGGTTCTAATTTTCGACCAGGCAGAAGTTTTACATAGTTTCGTTGGCAAATGTTATTTATATGAACGGGAATGCTGGCGTCTGTACCAATACTATTTTTCCAAAAAATAAAATTCCGAATTATAAATCCATGTCATCTTTAACCTATATAAATGTAGGAATTATAATATTTGGATTCTACATGCGAATCCAGAAATTTGGTTTTTTTGCAACAGCTTTGCAATGCCAAACTTCAAACCGCTGAATTCTTAATCCTTACCCATGGGTTTCCATCATTGAAATCAACTCAGATTCGGTCAGGTAATCTGGTGGCTTGGTTTCGGATTCATACAACTTTTTCTGAAACGACAAAAATGTCAATGGATTACCTACAGCTTTATAGTGAATACAGCGATGACCATACGAAAAGATTTCGTACAACATAGGATTATGTGTTAATCAAACTTTTAAATTCGAACATTTCCATTAAAATACCTCAGAAATAGGATAGCTAGCATTGATGGACACTTGTGGTATTTGATCGTTACTACTAATGACAGTGAATGGATAGACGCGTGTGAACCCCGGATTTAGAACTTCTTTTCCCTAAAAGAAATATTTAAAAAACTTGAGACATTAAGTAACTTCTTGAAATTCATTCAGAGCTACTTAATTTTGGAGGTTAAATAATAAGCAAATAACGTTTTACAGTATAATAAATACCTGAAACGTAAACGTTTCACTTTGAATCTTGAACGTAATATTGGTCTCAAGGTAAATACAATCTTCGGTTACAGTAGATATAAAATATTTCACAACGAATTCGTAAAGCCTTGCTGCATCCGAATCATGGAAAGTTGCAGAGTTTGTTGCAACCAGTGGAGTTATAGGAGAATGATCACCAGCATCATGCCCTTTTAGAGGATGAACGATGCTATCTGAATTTCAACAGGCAAAAAACAAATCAACAATTCCATGAAGAAAACCCGTACACATTTTTCATAATAGTGCTTCATTTTTATTTAAAAATACATTATGCAAAACAAAGTTTAAAAAACGTACCCCACACTACATAGCCACTCCATTCATCATGTTTACTGAATTTCGAAAGTAGACTCCTGAAATGTTTTTGACATGAAGATAAAAGTAATTTAAGAAATGAAAATCTTGTTGTTGCATTAAGAATAAACGGTTTTAGTTTTTGTTAGTTCAGTATTCATTTCATAAAATCCCTTTATTATACCTGTAATCAAAATTCTCAGGGTAATGAGTAGTTTCCGTTCGTGGATAGCTCATATACCCCTGTGTATATAGCCGCTCTGCAATTTGCATGGTATGGTGAGGTGAAAATCCTAATCGTGAAGAAGCAAGCCTTAACATTTCAACAGTATTCAAACCAACGGGACGCTTTTTTGCACACTCCTTTTTAGACAAGTCTGTGACTCTATTGTATAAAAAAAACAAATTACTTTGGTAAAGTACAACAAAAATATACAAAATATTTTCAAGAAAAAAGAAAAAGAAGTTTATATTAATGAGCATAGATACATACATACAATTAAAAATTTAAATCTCATACACAGAATCACAGATAAAAGAAATAAACCGAAAAAAAAACAAAGCTGCCTTACTTAGCTGTTTTATTTTCTTTGATACTTTGAAGGTAAAAATCAGCTGCTTCTTTATCAAACAGACGATTTCTACTCCATGATAGACTGACGTCTTTCTCATCATCTAAAGTGACGCTGACCTAGAATTTTCAACATACATTATAACTTTGAGACATCCTCAGTTTGGCTATATCATTCACAAAAATCGTATTATTTGTTTTTAAATTACATTTATTGTCCAAAATTTTTCAGGCTTGAATTGCTGAATGGCATCATGTCTTTTAACGCAAAAGCCTAATGTTGGGGTCTGACAAGGACCATAAGAAATTAATGCTGAATCTAAGCTACCGTATTTACCCTGCAAAATGAAATAAGAAACTTTATCACCATGAACTTTCCTTTTTTGGTTAGTGTCATAACATTGAAAAAATATACTTTTTATAGCATGCTATTAAAAAATTAACTTACATGGAATATTTTTGTCTGAAATCTAGTAAAGCAACAACCAATCCGTAAGTCTAATTCTTGGCGTGCATCAACACTTTTAGACTCATTTTCATTCGGAACAGTCAGAGTATCCATTGCTTTTTTGAGATCCGGTGTTGTTAAGGCCGAGAATTTTGCCTGGATTCCAAAAAATCCATCATTTGCCATGTTATTACTGCCATTAGTTTATAAAACATTACATGCTTCTTTCGACTCTTTCGACTGTGCTTGCGATTAGTGTAAACAATATGCTTATTATTTATAGTATGAGCTGATGTTGTGTATTATAATTTTTAACATTAGCGTCCTTTATCTTATCATAAAAAGAAAATACCACTTACCCGAAATAAGTTGCGACCTGGAACGAGACTCATGTTCTCACTCAAAATATCTGTCGCAAGCATTATCATATAAATATATATTTAGATCCAGAAGCAACTTGAGATTATTGAGTTTAGAAAATATCCTCGTTTCTATGGTTACGTTATCTTGTATTAGTGAAAGAATCAATTTAAAGTAATAACTATAATCATGTAAAATTTACAAGGGTACCTGTAATTTCATAGCATATATTCTCTCCTTCTTTATCACAATCCAACCACAAAATTACGGAGCTACAATTTCTAGCTTCAGCTCGTAACATAATCGGTACTCGTTGCTTCTCATTAGCCTCTGTCTTTAGAGTCGGGCACTCAAATAAATCCGCCTATAGATAAACGAAAACATCACAGATTAGTTGGCGTTTGATGATAACTTAAATTTGTCCTGAGTTTTTTGATCTTTTGCTCTCAATTTTTCGACATATTTTGATAGTTGTGATGGACAAAAACCTGCTTAACCAGTAGTATCTATCAGGTGTGTGGTACGCATAGAAACAAAATAAAATTAAGGGTCATAAATGCTTTAAATGTCTCACCGGGTCGACTCTATCCCATGAATTATACTTTGAAGGGAAGTCTAGTCCAAAAACATGTCCGGTGACAGCAGTCATCCGAAACCTGGAAGGTCATTTCAGAGGTCAATTTTTTTATGGGATTAAAAATTATAAATGTCTCAAAATGCCTTGTAAATATGTTTCAATTAGTTCACTTACATAACAGGTTGGTTTCTAAAGTAACCGTCCCATTCATGCACCTGTTACAAAATTTAAAAAAAAAACACCATGTAGTTCGATTGCATACTACGAACTTGTGTACAAATTCAAAATTATTTTCTATAGATATACATGAAGTTTTAGGTCTTATGACACATTATGATAATATATTTAATACAGTTTTTATAATACATGCCAAAACTAACAATGTATGCATGTAAATGCAATATGCAATTAAAGTAACATATTATATTATTGATTATAGATGGAGTAAAAAATGTGTAAATACCGGAATTCCATTTAGAGCTTTTCTTGTCTTGGGTTGACTTGTGCTTAAATGCCGGGCAATTGTTCTGTAGAATAGGTTATAGAACAAATAATATTACAAGTAATACGCTGCATCTTGGAACTTGTACAAAGTTTTTATGTTTTATTAATTTTAATAATAATTACTTACTCAGCCACAGACGGCTTTTCAGCGATCATCAACACTATAGGAATTGTCATTTTCCACCTAAAGTTAATTAAAGTAACATTAAAGTAACGAATAGAATTGTAAACTAATAAGTTTAAAATTCGAAAACTTTAGTTTACGTGGACACAGCACAGGACACAATCTCCTCGTGTATACCTTCAATTAAGGATACCACCTGTAGATAAACAATGATTTAACAAGATGTTTAAAATGAAATGTCAAAAAATGTTAGTTAATCACAAAATTTTTGACAACTCGCTTGAAGCGGCGAGTCGCTTCTATGTGTACAAGTTATTATTAGTTATTAAATATTTGTTATCACAACTTACTGTATTTTAAGTCGTACAAAAGTATGGATGTTATTACTTCTCCCTTGACGATTTAAAGTATTAAAAATTATTTTGAACAATGTTAAAGGTTTAAACGCATTATCTGAATTTTATTTGATCTTTTAAGTATATTGTGCTTTTTAGTAGTTTGCTCCTGTCCAAGCCTAAGGTGAGGGAACAGTCCGAACCGGAATATTCGCTTGGTTGTCTATTTCATTTTAACCGGCAAGGCTCAAGTAAAACTACAAAAACAAGTTTTTTTACTCATGCTGGCTCACTACAAGTATGTACTATGTACATACTCATTTAGGTATAAATGGAGAAACGACTTTCGACTTTCTCCCTCAACTTTTCTGGCCTTTCTCCATCGTAGTTTTATATAGGTACGATTAGCTTAGGTACTTTATTCTTGATTATAGTTCATGCAAGATTATACCTCATCCTCATAAATATGTACACATGAATGCCAAGATGCAGTGCTGAATGTGTAAGTGAATATATTATAATGCATAGTAAATGGTTATTAAACATGATTTTAAGGAAGAGAATTTTAAGAGGCCGAAAAAGTAGTAATTTATTATTATAATATATTATTATATTATGTACATTACTTTTAAAGAATAATTTCATCAATTCCAAATAGGTATTTAGCTCGAAATTACTATATATTATCACCCTCAAAAACATCATCACGCTTGCCATCACAATTACTAACATTGGTAATACAGGACTGCACCCTTGGTTTTTGCACACTTTCCACGACCTCTTTTTAAACCTAACGACTTGTCCGTGTCCATCATTCAGGCCGACGAGGGGTTAAATAGCAACATCATTGTTATTTACAACCTGGGGAATACCATAATCTTTTGATGTTATACATATAATTTAGAGCATGTCGCACTCAGCTTTAAAATTTAGTTCCAGGGAAAAGGACAGGTTTAATGGTCAAGTCACCAATAAACCAACACGCATATTATCGTAGACCATAAAAACTTTTCCGTAGGTATATATTTTGATCTATGGTAGTCGTATTGAAGTGTGCAAACACAAAAAGTCCACCCCTGTGTATAATTTAACTATAAGTTTATAAATTATTTAAACATTATTGTTAACGTCGATTTCTTAAATATTTACTTATTGTTTGTATTTCAGATTAAAGTACAATATATAATCATCATACGCAAGTATTACACACATCATTTCCTTAATTACGTTTGGAGATTCAGTTCTAACGAATGCTTCAACAACCATCAATCAGTGGTCACATAGTAAAAATGTCAGTATTCAACTGCTATTAAATTCTTGGGAAATATAAACAAGAAAACTTTCTCCAAGTCTTTTCCCTTCCCGCAAGCTTTTCCCGGCTTGGCAAATAATCAACTCACTATATTATTAAATACAGTAGTATCTTATTTCCCGAAAACTAACAGTCGTTTGGTTGTATGTATAGTACATTGTAAATTGCACACCCGTTCCATAAAACTTGTTCTATTCGAAGACCTTTAACGTTTCCTTAATATTAATGTACATAGTATTATTCTATTATACTATAGCTATATACATAGTCCATGGTAGGGAACATTGAGGGCTCCAAACACCCGAGTTTGTAACGTCGTGTACTTCATTTAGATAGATATTTAAATAAAAAACAGATTAGCACAACCCACTATACAGTTATACTGTGGGGGGTTTGGAGACCTCTTTTCCTATGTACCACTAAATTTTTATACTATAGTGCTCGTACACTGTGTCCAAAGGTATTTTTATGTAGTACGAGACACAGTGTGCGAACACAAATTAATAATCTCTTTATTGAATCATAAGTGAAAAAAAACCAGGCATAATATAATTGACAATGTCGATATTATAAGTACTTACGTATGTAATAACAGACTCATTCACATTAATAATTAATTATTACTAAATACTTCATTAAAATTATGATTAGATTGCGGATTATCTTGGTGACAATGTCTTTGTACAGAAAATCTATTGTGTTGTGTGTCGTGTGTATTTATTTATTTACTTCTACTCAAGACTAATAATCATATAGAGATCTAAAATTGGTTTTATATTTGCGCATTTATATTCCTGTGTATATTATTAAGTGCTAAGTACTAAATAGTAGTAATAAACATTACAATAGTTAAGTATATTTCAAGCGTCTTTTGTATTTTGTATTTTATGTCAAAGGACATGGTATAGACCTTAAATATTATACGAATAACTTGGATCAAAGTCAAGGTTCCAATTTTTATTCCCACCAAACTGTCTCAAACTTCTCACACACACAAAAGGACAAGAATCCAAACCTGCAAACGTTTTTTCAAATACAACTCTATAATACTTAAAACAAAACAACGACTAGATAACTGCTTTGTAAATTTTTTAAAAGTGATTGCCTTGCAGAAGCTGCTATGATTTCATCCTTTCTAAAAAAACTGAAAATTTACTGAAATGTAAAAAAATCTATAAAAAAAATTAATAAGCTACATAAGTTAAGTAATACTGATCATTCCCAAAACTGCTTGTTTGATAGTAACCATGGTGAAGCATAAACTCTGCTTGCAACTTACATACTTTTGTCAACCCAACATGGACACAAAGTGTCCATGTTGGGTGAGTATAGAAGAGTTTTTAGGAATGGTATCCAGTGTCCCTGTACAAATCCCTTATATATCAACGTCCAATTTGGTGGGAACGTTGTCTTTTGCCATGTACTTTTCTCCCTCCATCTCCCTTCCAAAACTGCATAATAATATTTTACAGTCCTTTGAATTATGTAACCAAGTTTTTTATTTTACGTTTAGTACAGTAAACATGTCCTACACAAGTTATTTCTTTCTTCATCGACAAAGACACACAATATGGAAAGCATTAAAGGCACCCATTAGGGCCATTATTAGTATTTGTTGTAACCATATCATTTATATTTATATTTACTATGATATATTACTATACTCGGTGTCAAATATTATGCTAAGGGAAAACTCGATGAGTAGTTTCAAATTGATCTAGTCATTTGTGAATAATAAGTACAGTAGCTCATCGAGTAGCACCTCAGCCCTATTGAAACTAATACATAATTCTCATAACAAAAGGTACAAAATATAATAAATAAATCAAGAACACTGGAAAGAAAATACTGCATCGACATTTAAGGAAATAAAGACTCGGGAAGTAACCTCTTGGAACGAAAGTGGGGCTTTTTCCCACCTCAAGTTTTTTCAGATTAGGTTTCAGTAGTAATTTCATTGGATGCTACATTATTGTATAACTAGTTTGACTGGAAATAACTTGGATTATAAGAGTCAGGGTTTGGAAAACAAAGACATGGAATATCTGCTTCACAAAGTATATTCTCTTAATTGATATAATAAAAAACTGTCGTTCAAACGCATCAAAATTGTTTAAAATTGAATCAGAATTTTATATAAACCCAAGTCAAGGTTAAGTCAGATTTTCATTGGAGTAATTTCTAGTGTGTAGAGTGTGTAGTGTGTAGGAATAATGAATAATAATGGCCTCAAATAATAACCTGATAATATTTAACGCTAATCTACAACTATTTTTCACACACTCTTACATCTTACATGTATATTATATCCTAACATTTTCCATGTGTACGTGGACACAGTTTTTTAGCCCATAGTTAAATTTCAGCATTTCACACTTTGTATAAAAACGTCATTTACATTTGTACATCTGCATTCTGAATCTTTCATAATCATATTCATATCCTTATACATAGCATCATTTGTTCGGTTGGGTTTGGAGCTATAAACCATCGTCGTACATAAATATACAACAAACGATAATAATTATAACGATTATTGGTTTATAGCTCGAAACCTGGGACCTCTGAGAATAAATATTATACATGTTATACACTATTTATTTAATAACATATCTGTTTTTATGAGCATTATCATTTGCTCCAAATGCAAATATACCTATACAATTAAGTACATACATGTGTTTGAAAGTCGTTCACTTGAGTATGAAGTCCTTTGAAGCAAAGTACAATAGTTATAAATGTCTTACTTCTAAATACATAATATATTTAAGTAGCTTGCTGATTAACTAACACACTATTATATAATATAGTTTACTGACGTTATAATATGTGTATAGATATATATAATAATATAATATATATATTTTTTGTTATTTCTTTTTGCTTTTAACCTCAATTGCAAAATATGAACATATTTTTTTATATTTATATAAAAGACTACTTTATAATGAAATCCAACATAATACAGTGTAGGTATATAATACAAAAAGTAAGAAGAAAAAAGTGGAATAACCCTTTCCTTGTAAAGTACGTGCTATACATCATTATTTATTTAAAACTACATATAAGGTTTAACTTTCAAATAGTAATCTTGATATAAATCATTTAAGTAAAGTTTTAGGTAAAAACGAACAAACGAGGGAGTTTCTTCAGGTGACCCCGTCAGATGGAAAAAAAAATTCATCCAGACTGATCTCTACAATTCCTTGGCAAGATTCATGAGCAGGCTTTGACCTTTTCAGCTAAATTTGGCAAGGTCTATCAGTCCGAGCAGATGTTTTTCTTCAATCCGCCGAGTCCACCTGTCTAACGTTTCCCTTGAAAGATTTAAAAATTTAAGGTAGTAGTTTTTCATCAGTCAAGCAAAGTTTGTTGCTATTATTTTCAGAAGAATAGTTCAAGTCAGTGTCAGAGGGCTTCTGAGGCTCGGGATCTTCCCCAAAATTGGCTAAATGCTCGGGTTGGGATTTTTGGATGATGCTCCGTTGAGTTGTCGAAGAACTCGTAAGTTTAGCTATCCGCTGCCTCACGATCTTCAAATGTCTTGTAATATATTCTTCATGCGGGGCCAATTGAGTGGCCCGAATGAAGCATTTTTCTGCACGTAGTAAGTCACCTCTCTCCACGTAGACAACACACAAATTATGAAGTCCTTGGACATTCTCAGGATCCATCGCTAATATCCGCTGATAGCACTGTTGACAAACATCAAACCTTGTTAATATACTTATAAAAGCACTTGTTTCTCTGTTCATTGTTCATTAACTAGAATATTGTTTCATATTCCAAAATTCATGTTCTAGAAAAAAAGAAAAAAAAATCGTACTTTCTCGGCTGCATCCAAATCCTTAATATTATTTATATAGATGTCTCCAAGGAGAATGAGTCCCTTAATATGATCGGGGTGATGTCGAACCAATTGATTGAGGAATGGAGCAGCTTCTAGGGGCCGTTGGCTATCCGCCAACAGAAGAGCTATATTAAACAGTGCACTAGGGGGGAAAGCACAAAAAAATCCTTTATATACTTTTCCTGCTTGTAAACTTGATCCTTTCATATTTTATTTCACTGTATACAGTATAAAAAGGATAGAGAAAGTAGTCATGAATGAAGACAGAGTAAAATACAAAGACAACTATACTATAACTATACGCAAGTCATACCTTCTAAAGTCTTCCTTGAGCTGAATAGCTTGACGAAAATATTTTTCGGCACTTTCAGCATCTCTCTCGTCCATTGCCAACATTCCAAGATGAAAGAAAGCCCGCTCGTTCTTTGCATCTCTGGTTAATAGAGTCAAGAGTCGCTGGCGAGCGATGGGTCTACACAAAACATATGTTAATCATATATGTACGTACTTAATTAGATGGACCACGAAAAATAACCTTAAAGAATTAACTCGTATGTATAATTACAAGGCCAAAGAAACGAAGGTTCTGTATTAAAAGGTAAATATCGTTGAATTTTATATTTTTAGTACACAAGAAGACATAGCGTACCTGCTTGACGGGTCTCCCAGCTCGGAAAGGACAATGGCGGAGTTTAGAAGAGCTTGCGTGTGCTCTGGCTCATAGTCCAATGCTATCCAAGACAATTTAAAAGTATTTCAAATTACAAAAACAAATTAAATAAATAACGGGTGATCAGCCATCAGATACAACCGTAGGGAGCTTTAATTGTATTACAAGTTCTTTTTTTTACCTTTGTCTAGATAAGCTAAAGCCTGGGACGGGTTTTTCTGCTCTAAATGTACCACGCCGAGCTAGAATACAAGAAAAATAATAGAAATAAATGAAAGAAAAAGTACGGAAAAGTTTACTTATTCCGAATATCCATTACATGATTATTAATCAACAACAAAAACGCGTATATAAGTACGCTTGTGTTGGAAAGTACAGCACGAAAGAAAGAAGAGCCAAAATCCATATGACTACGAAATTGAAACTTACATTATAGTAAATATCAGGATTGGCGCTATCGTAGAAAAGAGCTCTCTCATATACTTCTTGGGCCTCTTTTGTCCTGGAAACATTACATACATATTTAATGTTAATTTCGATTAGAACCTATGGCTTTTTGTTTTTTTTATTTTAACCACTTACTTATTCATTTTCAGTAGAATATCCCCTCTATTTATGTAGGCTTGAGTGTAGTCAGCTCTCATGCTAATCGCCTGACGGTACAAACGATCTGCTTCTTCTAACCGCGTCTCATTACGAGCTATGTGATTAAAATTCGAGAATAAAGTTGAGGACATTTTTGAAATTGACTTGGTGAACAGGCGGATGCATATTACAAATTAAAAAATAAATTATATAACTTTTAAATTTGATTAAATAGGGCTTGGTAGTGGTGGACCATAAGAGAAACCGGTTAAAGTAGCATTGCAACTGGACTCTGTTATAGGTTCTTGTGTATTATCTTCAATACATTGTTCATCAGCTTCATCAACAGGAGCAAAGCCAGCACCTACCCGAGCTAAAAATAGGGAATGTTTTATCTGAAGGCAATTGAGATAGATTTTCTGGGGTGAAGATTTAAGGACACCGGCACGAGCCATTCTAAGAAAAGCAAAAAAATTACAAACCGCTAATAATCTATTCCGACACTGAAAACAAAGTAAACGAGTTTGATTGTCGTCATCAGAAACATTATATTGGTATAGCAATTCAGCAGATTTAAAAGTAACACAAAAGGCACATTGTTGTGAAGAATTTAATCCTGAGACTTGATTGTCCTTTTTAAAAGGAAAAATATTTATAGTTCCCGACTGAGCAGCAGTCAAAAGACGCTTTTGATTCATCCACCCAGTTAGCATACCAGAGTCGAAACGAAGGGCTGGGTCAACATCTTCATTAATTGCCCGCTTCATGAATTTGGAAGAAAGATAAAGACCTTTAATAGAAGGGGCCTCAAGAAACTCTTTAAATTCGATAAAACGATGATCAGTACTGTGAAAAGATAAATTGGTTTGGATAGCTGACAAGTTATTATTTTGAGAAGTGGCACCACGATACCCAGAATCAGATGAATGGCGTGAATTATCAACTGAACTTGTGGATTGTGAACGGGTTCTAGCTATTTTACGTACAGAACCGGAATTACTTACTACTTCTAGCTCTTGAGAAGAAGTTGTAT
>JAQIVE010001342.1:0-25704 GCA_034698285.1 Sminthurinus bimaculatus
GACCTATGTACTATGTACTGTCCTATCCACAGTTCACGTGGATAATATAGGTAGACTGCATGTGTAATGTGAAAATGTGTGTGTGTTTGTCGGCCGCCGAACGCGGAATGGCGAATATATAATCATATTGCCGTCGTCGTCGTCGTTGTCGACGTCGTGCGTACTGTGTTGTGTTGTAGGTCTGTCAATGGTTGGGTTGGACATGGCGAGGGAAAGCCGGCCGTCTCAAGAAATCAATGACTTGTCTCTCACGGAAGATGATGAGTCACCAAAGTAGCCAGTCACTCACTCACTCACATATGTATGTATGTACATTGTGCATGTATCATATAGACATGAGCACAATAATTAGGAACAAAAGTGGATAAATATTGACGGATGTATGTAGTTTGTAGCTACATGTATGCACACTCATAGTTCATAAGAATATAAACAGACAGACGTGCCATTTAAATGCATATGGGTGTAAATATGGTGAATGATGACGAGCAGTCATGTCATTGGCATTGTTTTTGAGGCGTTTCGGCTTTTCATTCCAATTCAATATAATATGTAAAGTGCACCATTACTTCTTAGTCATTAAATGACTAACTGCATACATATAAAATTTATATAACTACATTTATGCATGCGCTTTTGTCACAGTTTGCAAATTTTATGAACATTATTCATCATTTCGCATTACAAATTTAATGGGTAATACGCAGCGCACATTTTCACTTTGTTTATTAGATTGAATCCCTGTTGTTTATCAATATGTAAGGATGCCGACCTTTTTTCTGTGTACATAATAATATTGTAATAATATTTAAATAGAATTTTTATATCACTAAATTTGTTCTCTAGGGGAACCAGCATAATATTTAATCCAATCGGCATTTAAAGCAACAATATCATAACATAATCACATGGAGACTGTATGATATCACGAAACAAGAAGACACTAGTTATCTCCAGCACCCAGTATCATACATATAAATAATAAATGCTTTAAATTTGATAGACATTAAATTGGTTTTGCGATAAAAAAAATTATGAAGATAAGAAAAAATCTTACAAACATCAAGCATGAATTGAGTTTGATTTGAGTGCATTAAGCATTTGGGTAAATGTCAATACATGCCGACATAAGTGTGTGTGCTTTACGTCGTTGTAGTTGAACTGAAGTTTTTCATATTATATAATATATTGTATGTACGTATGTATGTATGCATGTATGCATGTATGTGTACTCATTTCAAACACAGATAAGCCGAATACATGAATACTTCCTTAAATGGGAACAAAGCTCAACGTACAATAAAAATAACATTAATAATATAAATAATAGACAGCAAATAAATAAAAGCATGATAATCACAGAAGGATCAACAACATGTGAAAATGAATAGTAAATCCCACAAGTTCAAAATCTCAAATTCGAATTCACTCCTCAAATAGGAGTTTTATAGAGCTTTCACAATGGACACAATGCTAGCACTTAATACTATACCACATTTGCAGAATAGAGAGCATTTTCACGAGTTCCAATACAATATGAACTGTAGAGCTCAAACCTCAAACTTGAGTATAGGAATGAGAGGTTCCGACGCAGAATCGAAGGTTCCAAAGCCCAGATTTGTTCGATTTCTGCAGAGTTTAGTTTTATGCACAAAATTCAATATGATATGTCCATATGAATCTATCCCTGGAGTACAAGGTATAAGTCAGCAATCAAAATCAGTAACTGCGGACTATTCAAGGCAAGAAAAATACGAAAACTGAAAAATACACTGTGACTAGAGGCATTCACATTCATCCACCTCTAAATTATAAAACTAATCATGCTTCACCGCAGTCATCATTCATTATCAGAACTGTGCGATCCCCGCGCCTAATACATCTCTAAACGGACCATTATTTTTTCCACGTATGTATACAGATACATGTATGTCATAAACTTGCGTGGTTTTAGTGTGATCGCCGGTCATGTCATAGTTAATATTTGTCAAGTCAACTGCATACTTAAAATATGTGTACATATAATGTACAGATAATGTGTATATTATACACACAGGAAGGATGAAAGAGCGGTTCTAATTTCATTTTGAACTTTGTGTCTCTCCCCCTGACATTTATTTTATGACGGAGAGAAGGGGTAAAAATATGGAAAATATTGATTGGTCACACTAATAATCTAATCATTACACACAAATTCAAGTTGAAGGGGAGTAAAGTAACGGTTCATTTCACTCATATTCCAACGACACACATGTATGTGTGTAAATTCACATTTTTTTGTTTTTTCCCTGTTGTTCATTGTTTCGTAATTCTAATGCTATTGTGGTTGTCCCTGTTGTTGTCGGCCTCTGCCCTTACATATATATTATACATAAATACGTGATTTATCTGGATTATCATTATACCTTGTTATTTTTAGAAATCGATAAAAAAAGCTTGTTGCATAAGACATAAGACACATACACATGACATAGGAATAAGTGTAAAAATGTATGTATGTCTATAAATACCAGTGTACAACTCAAGGTATCCTATTATTATTTTTATTGTGTATACAGTCTCAAAAAATTAAATATTCACGACTGTATGCAGTATGAAGCTCACACGAAACTGGAATAAGGAAATCAATACTCTACCCATACATGTGACCCAAGATAAGTAGAAATACATTATTTTTCAAAGAAAAAAACCATTGTCATTATGTATTAGAAAAGTACATAAAGTGTGTACATTGTACATTGTGTATGTAATTACGGCGCTGTTGTGGCGTTGTTTTGAGTATTTTGTTTTATTTTAAAATGCCAAGAGAGACGAGGATGGAAAAATAATGGATTGTCACTGTCAATTTTCCTTCCTTTCAATACTGGTTAATATTTTGATGTTGATGACTTTGATGATGAAGAGAGGCTGGTATAGATGAAGGCGTAGAAAATTCGGTGAGTCGTAACTTTGTGTCACATCAACCAGTTTCAAAGTTGCCTTTTTTACACAGCGTCCTCAAGATCAATGTGTGAATAGGAAAATTCCTCATAATGTTCAATATTTATATACACCGGCGGCACATGCATCTCGTATTCCATTAATGATTAAATGCATAAATACGCAGTAGAGCTCTATTTGTGAAGGGCATAATATGATTAGATGATGAGGTAATGCAGAAGCAAAGAGATGAGAGGCAAAGTTTCGTACACAGAATTTTAAACTTGTGAGATATTTGTTAGTTATGTCTGTTGAATTGCGTACGTGTATTTCGTCGAATTTGTATGTTCCATGTATTGTTGGTGTTGTTGTTATTGTGTCTTCCATTATAATGCATATTATATAACATTGGACTGGATTTTGGATACTGTAAATGCAGGCAAGTATTACACACTCGTGTTTTTACTTACATAGTAATATTATTCATTCATTCAAAGTTTCACAGAGTTGTTGTTGCTGATGCTGATTGGAGTGGAATGACAGCTTCAAACCAGAATCCGAAGCCAAACTAGATTTTGAATTTACAGAACTGGAACACAAGCGACTGTGTACAAAATAATGCAAATTGTGTGTACATACATACATGGTGAGTCGCCGATACACAATCGAAGTGTATGTACAGCACAATAGCAAATACGGCAAGGTGACAAGAAAAAGTGTATAGGTAAGCAATGTGTTTTTACATATGTATGTACGTGTATGCATGGCTGATACGGAGAAGATATCGTCAATGAGTAAAAAATGCCTCTCTCACGTGTACGAAAATACCGAACCATGTGCACTGAACATATGTAAGTACTCCAAAAAAATACAATGCACACCATACAATTGTATAGTAATCATTTAATTATATATGACTAAAAATATGCATTATATGACACTTGATCTAAAAAGGTTTGTGTTTTTTACTTATGACGATGGTTGTTGATAGATTGCAAAATCGGATTGACCTTTACCCTAAAGAAATATTAAAAAAGAGAGGATAAATTACCTGATGCCAGCAGTCTTCAGGTGTTGAAGCCTGAGATATAAAATAGCCTGTATCGTGAATGGATTGTAATTCGTACAAAATGCCGATACTAGGTAATATATCCATATTGATGGGTGATCGATGTTTCGACTGACTGTAGTTGTGATGAAGATGATGTGGTGAGGGTGGGCAGTGATGATACTGGAATATTTGATTTGGTGACTCGGGTCGCTCACTTTTCAAACAATGAACCATTTAAACTGTGTTTTTTTGTCGTCTTTCACTATAGATTATTCTCCCTCACCCCAAGTTTCTTGTTGTCATCGTCAGCAGTACATTTTGTTGAATGTGTAAGATGGATAATGGATGTAATTTGTTGTAATATAATATTATTTATGCATGTAGATGTATTCTGAGACCAAAAGAAGATTTTTCACTGTATAGACATTCAAAGCATTAATTATTATAATACGGTATTATGTACACTATACGGGGAAATCACCACAATGCTTTTGTATATTTTTTCACACTATCTTGACAATCTTCTTAATTATTTTATTTCATACTCGCAAAATATTTACTAGGTATTTTACACACATTTGTATTCAGCCACAAGACAGAAGCACTTTGCACACAAGAACAAGAATATTATTATAATTTTTAATATGCTGTCTTTCATCCATTCAAATGTTCAGGTCAAATATATATGCATGTATATATGTATTTTATTATTATCTGGTTATCTTATCACACACAAAGCTTGATTGAAAAGAATGAAGTTTGTATGTATAATGTATAAATGTGTGTATACAGGGAGAAAACTTTAATTTGATATTTGGAGGAGATAGGAAATATCGAAAATCGAATATCGAATTGAATTTTGATTTGTTGTGGAATTTCAATGGTCAGCAGTTAGATGTACAATGTACATACAATACAATACATACTGTGTGTAGAGAAGACGAGTTGAATAACAATAGAGATAAAGATGACTTGTTTTATGTCGTCTTTAGATTATTCATTATTAGGTATCAAACATGGATAGGAAATGCTGTCACAAATTGTTTTTTTTCTCCAGTTGAACTTTTAACACAACTGACCTGACATGACATTCACACTCACACAATTCTCCTCACAATCCTCGGCAGTCCCCTCCACACTTTGAAGATCATAAATACTTTGAATAGGTGACCGCTTCTTTTACTAGGAATTTGGACCGGTCGTCACAACTATTGCACATTTTGCTTTCCATCCTCATTTGGTGACTCATGCACTGTATTCAATTTTTTTACCGGTACAATTTTTTGGATATTCCTTCTCTTTTCCTTTTACTATTTTAAAAGGGGTTTCTTTTTGGATGAAAGTACAGCCTAATATTTATTGATATTATTATGATTTACGTCGATGCTACGAATCTCTGCACATTATTAACTTTGACTGTTGTAGTATGTACTATATATAGAAAATTTTAGAGATAGATGAGCAAATTTTTGAATCAGGAATCCGTAGAAAACATGAACATTTGATTAGTAATTAAAACACTGAATTTCTTTCACCTCCTCACAATGCCGTTTAATTTCAGCATGGGTAATTGTCAATGTTGATGTTCTTTGCACAAAAAATCAATTTCACTCAATTGAGTTCCTCAAAGTGTGTGTGAGTGCGTGTGTATATATATTGTAGAATAGCGTAGAGTAGTATAGTAGAGAAAAAAATAATCACCGGCTATACAAGTACAACGCACACATTCCTCACTTGGCTACACTTTTTGAATGCAGTCAACACTTGGCGTAATATTGTTATTGACAGTTTGATGCTTGGCTAGTACTCATTGGAATTTCCACCTTACAAAGTACACATCAAAGATTTTGTTTTTCTCTTGTTTGTCTCAACTGTCAGATTTTTCCTGTTCAACCGCGATTAGTGTGTCTCTGCAGGACCCAACTAAAAGTGTTATTTTGTTGTTGTTGTTCTTCTTCTCTGGAATTATTACGAAAATGACCGTGACAGTCTGTACATTAGGTTACAGTTGAGGTTTCCTCGCTGTTAATTAGTATCTGCTAAATTTCCACTTTAAATTTGACCGGAAACCAGACAACAAGGATGTGTAATTTTTAACTTGGTTTTGCCGTCCCCCGGCTTTGACAACTGACAATGCAAGGTTCTCTCACACAATCCGACAAACTTCCAAACTGTGACAAATATGTTTACTTTTACAACGGAGACGATCGTATGTATAATATTGTATCTCTGTGTTTTGAGGACATTGAGGTAAAATAGTTTGTTTTAGGTGGACCAAACTACATACACATTCAAGTCAAGTTCAATTGACTAACAAGAGAATACGGTAAGATACGATACGATACGATACAATTCACACACATACACATACACACACAAACAGACAGAATTAGTTTATATTGATGGAATTGCTGGCAAGCAAGAGCTTGCTTTTCGTTTCCACTGCACTTTCCGAATGTATCATCATCGTGTGTAGATAGATTTTTAGAGTTGAGAGTTTTAGCTTGGCTCGCTACTACTGCATAGACTCCAACTCTTGCCATACCATATCTACAGCATACAACAGCATAGCATACCAAGTACACTCAATATACACACACACCATACATAGTTTGACAGTCGAGTTTCCCCTTTTCGTATTCAGGACCCTGGAGAACCATCGCGCCGAGTAAAACGAACGAACGAAATAGAGAGAGAGAGAACTGTACCACCCACTTTTCGATTCTCCTCGTTCCCCCGTCTGGCTTGAGCTTTTGCTTGTATGTTGATGTAACTTCATACAGGGTGAGCCAAAAGGCTCAAAAAATCTACATTATAGTCCAAGCTCATTATTTCCACTAATTATCTTTTCCTTGAAAAGGACACTCAAAACATTTGACCACCTAAATGACAGTTCCTCCAGGACTTCAAGCCACACTTTAAGCATCAATTAGTGTGAAATTTTCTTTGAAATACTCATAAACCAGCGTCATTTGACCCATTTCATTACAGACGTTATGGGTATAGACCGGCAAACAGTGTTAATTGACTTTGGATTGAGAATTGATGACTGACCGTTGGTCAAGTGCTCCATAAGTACTTTGTCTCTTGTGTAAATTAAGTGTCAAGGCCTTTTTTAATTTGTTGAGGTACCTTCGCAACCTCTAAAAGGATTAATGACTTGCAAGGCATGCTTTTGATTTTTGATGAAACTTTTGGAGCTTTATTTTAGGAACACCCTTTAAGTCATCCGTATAAGATACATACATTTTACATTATGTATACTTCTTGTCTCTCTCTCTGCAGGTATATGTACATAGTCTCATGTATACATGTATTCTCTACTCAGAGGTTTTTCCCTACATAAAATTTTCTCTATAGTCAAAGAATCTGTTTTTTCTCCCTCCTTTTTCTATCTCGGTTACATGTTTCATGTGTATGTATAGAGATAATAATGTGTATAAATGTGTAACAAATATAGAGAAAAAAGTCTACATGCAAGTATTTCAGTTATACACATGATATACCTTAATACATAGTATAGAGATATGCAGTGGATGAAAATCGGTCGGAGTGAGAGTGAGTCAGTCGCCATCAAGTGCTAACCATCTATTACAGGGCTTTGGCGTTCCCAGTGAACGGAAGTGTTCTCAACTGCAGCCAGAGTGAGCAAGACCTGACAAAAAACGATGGTCTAGTCCGACTAAAGACCGACTCCTCACTTTACTTGTATGATGTGTAGGTAATACACATTGTGCATTGTCTTTTTTTATCCATCTCTGCCTTTGTTTCTTCAGGCTTTCAAAGGTTTCTTCTTAAATGCCTTGTTGTATACCGTCTTGCAAGTCACTAGGGCGAAGCTGAGTTGAGCTGAGTTGACTCGAGTTGACTGAGTCTCGTTTTCTTAATTCTCCATAATAATGCAGCATCGCATATTTATGTATACGGAGCTTACGTGCAATTAGGATTAGTGGGTGAGAACGCACTTCTAGTTTTGTGATACATTTCTAATTCCTAATACGCTCATTACTGTCCTTTAACATGGAAAGTATGCGCGCGATAGGGATTAGAAAACTGGTCATTGTTGCTAATGGTCTTTGACTTATCGTGTATGCATATCCATAAACTTTCGACGCAGCTAATTGAAAACCACAGCTTATTTTGATTACAAAGTTTGTGCACCTAATGACAATACTATGTATAATAGAGAGAATTTGATGATTTTATTAATTATATTGATTTGGACAATTAATTTGAATTCTTGTTACAGTTAGACTACCTGTCTGCATTGGGAAGTCTAAAATAAAGTACCGCTTTTCCTTCCTACTGCAAAAAACTGCAGGACATCAAAGTTTTGGTAAATATTTGTTTGCACTTTATTTTTTCCTTTTCAAATTTCATGAAAGATGCAAGGCATCGGGCTTTTGATTTCTTGATGCCATTTCCCCTTCGATCTTGACGGCAATGCACCTTGTTGTTTTTTTATTTATGTTTCTTTCAATATTTTATAAAGTCGACGTGTGCATGCATGTATGTATGGAGTATGAAAGTATGTATGTTTGTGTACATTGTAGCTATTGTGCACGCCAGCCTTCACATTATTTATATAAATTTGGATGTGGAGTTGTGTCAAGCGTCTCTGCCACAGTTCCATGGCAATTCCTATGTATCACATCTCCATCCTATCTCATTTCATCTCGTCTCGTCTCGTCTTGAACCACATTATTTTTGCATGATGAGTTCAAGACTCAAATTCAAACCTGAACTTGCACACGCCGCCCGAGAATTGAGGACAAAATATACCTAATATTCGCACACAAGAAAATGAGAAGATGGAAATATCTGGAGATCTAATGCAAACAAAACTTACGTATGTATATATTTATGTATGTAAGAAGTATAGAATTCTATCGTCTGTACTGTATATATGGAATGAGTGTATGCGGTATGGGGTCTGAAACTGTTTGTACAAGGACGAATAAAAAATTGCGGAGAATTTTAATCTTGTGTATGGCCTTTGCTCCAGCGGGGAAAGGAAAAAGGAAAAGGTAAAGGAAAAGGATGAGAGAATAGAATAAAAGCAAAAGTATACATAAGTATGTACGGCAAAAGCCAAATATTGTATGTCTAGTTACTATGTATTGACATTGATAGCTGGAGTAAAGGAAGAAAAACACGTACATACATACATACAAAGAGGAAGAAGACGAGGAAGGAAAGGAAAAAGAAACAGAAAGAGGGTCTAACTCTAAAGAGGCCGTTGCTTTGGTTTTATATATTCAGCGTTGAGCTCCCACTTCATTTCTCTGTACAAAAGTAATACGCGTCCCTTTGTATGTATGTAGTATGTACATACATTGCACAGATATACATTCATGACAAAGTATGCAGACATGATATTTGTATGCATATGTCTGCAGTTATATCATATAGATATATGTAACTGCAGACATATGCGTATGTATCTGTATTTACTCCAAATCCCGAGTACCTCTACATTACTGCTGTTGAGAATTGGCATTGGTTTGTAGAATATGTATGCATGTATATCTACATTATACATCTCTTTCCCTTGGAATAGTAACATTGAAGCTCTTTAGAACTGGATTTTGTCTCCACTTGAATTGAACTGGCGACTTTTTCTTTTGGTGGGCATTTTACATACATAATACATATGTATAATATATCCGTAACTGTAATATTTCTATGTGCAGTTGTGTTTGCATTTGTATTTTTGTTTGTATTTGTATTTGCGAATTCTTTCGGCTTTCGGATCACAGACAGAGCAGAGTATGTAATAATGCGAAATGAACGCGGCAAAGTATTATTGTGTTTGCTCAAGTTGCTCCTTTCATATAAGTACAAAGTATACACACATAAATATTATGTATGTGTGTGTGTGTACATGTAGGATGTAGCTTCTATGCGGTAGATGAATGAATGAATGAATGCATTCTGAATTCAAAGGGTATGAAATCATTATTGCTCACACCAATGTAATATCAGGACTTTTTCCTCATTTCTCATTGCTTCGTCAGTCAAAAGTCGTGAGTGGAATACGAGCGAAATGCTTCTCTAGCTTAGTTTAGATCTTTATTTTCCTCATACGATCCGCAAACAAACGTGCCAGCAATTTTTCGATTAAATGCAGAATTATATGTATACGTATAGCATGTGATGTTTGATGCGGAAGGTCCACAGTACTGTGTAATTTTCCTACGTATGACTATGGATGTACATTGTACATACTTCAATACGTGAATGAAAGGAAACGAGTGATGAGTGACTGTAAGATTGTGTGGGTGAGCAGTGAACAGTAAACAGTGAACATCATATTATGATGGTTTTTTCTCGAAAGCCCTATATAATTATTGTTATTCGGATGACTCACTCACTCACAAGTCACAGTCAGTGCAAGGCGATATGATATGATATGATATGATATGAGACATGCATTTCTTGAACTTGTACTCGTAAAAACGCATTTATGTTTATGTTTATCACCTATGGTATGGTATGGAGATATACTTACCATGCACGCGTAATTTATCAAAGTGACAACAGTCAACAATTGCTCACTGACACTTATGGCAGCAGCAAGGAATGCTGCTTTGGTATGACTATTGTTGTGCACGTTTTAATTTTTTCTTTCGTTTGACTCGTTTTTGCGCAGTACCTTTAAATTGGGGATTCGCACTTTGCCTTTGTAAGGTTGGAGATTTGACTTGACGACGATGATCACGAGGATAATGGTCATTGTGTGCAAATAAATATTATGTGAGGTGCATTTCATATTCATGTATAGTTTTTTACTCGGGGAATTTTTAATGCAGGCATATAAAAGTACAGATTAAATGATGAGCAAGAAAGGAAAGAATAAGAAAAAAGCATGGAGAGCGTATGCAGTTGAATAACGTTGAAACGATAATGATAGTTATGTCATGTTTCATGCAGTTTGTGTGACTACGTGCAGAGATACGAAAAAAGGAAAAAAAAGTACAAGCAACGCAGTCAATTATTATTCTGTCGAATAATGTTCATTATTCATGGTTTTTGTGTGCATTTTTTCCAGTGCGTTCCTTTAATGATTGTACGTACATACAGACAGACATACATACATACATACATACATAGGTGACGAGGATGATGATGACGACGACGACTTGTTGGAGATGAGTCATCCTTATTTTCATTTATTTATGACAAGGATCATGAACAAAGGTAAGTACCTACAACTGGCAAATACGATTTGTACAAATGGTGCAAGTTTTCCCATGTTTATCCATGCAGTTCCCATTTTGAGCAAATTCGAGTGATGATGATGCATTCGCTGCAATTTAATATAATGCAATAATTGTACTAGAAACTTGACATTGTAGCTGTGTGTGTGTGTGTGTGAGAGAGAGAGAGAGAGTGCAATAATTTAATGCACAAAACACTAATGAGAGATTGATAACGTTTCCTGCAGAAATAAGAGAACTTTTATTAGTGCAAAGGATGATTTTCATCAAGTTCCGTGGGAAAGGGGCAGATGGCGATGGAGATGCTTAACTGGTATAAATTTCATTGGTGTAACTTGAATATTTTTATTAGTGATACTACGACTCGAATGAAATTTTAGCCATTTTTTAGTGTGAGTAGGTGCAATTAAATTCTACTTGATGACTGGTTATTTTTATGAAATTATTACAGCAATTTTTAAAGCTAGATGGATTTAATGATAGATCAAATTTATTACTTTTTGCATCATAGTAAAAACATTTACACACACAAGATTCAATCATCCTCATTTGGTATGCACTCAACACTTTTTCAAATTTAAACCCCTATATCAGAGAAAAAATTAATTAAAATATCATGGAACTGCAAAATATATAGCCAGTCTAAATGGAATGTCTTGGGATTTGCATGATTTCTTTACAATTCTTCCTTCTTTGGCTTGACAATCTTTGTAATATCTTCGGCCCAAAACCTGTGTAAACGTAAAAAATAACGGTTGATTAGGAATCGAATTAGGAGATTAAAATTTTGGATTTTTTTTTAAAAAGTTTCATATCATGGAATGCGTCAATAAATCGTACTATTTTAACAACAAAAGTTACCAAATTCCTTTCTTCTTAAAACATGTCTATACTTTTTAATTTGATTTTTATATTTTTTCAAATAAATACTATACTTGCGGAAATTTCGTTTCAACAAGCATAACAAGTTTTATATTAGAAAAAGTTTCAGAACTAAAGGAATTTTAGAGTTTTAAATTTCTCCGATCAACTTTCAGCACTAGCAAGGGAAAAATGAAAATAAAAACTCGGAACCGATGATGAGATGAAGACTTCAATAAAAAAATTCCCACTGGGGTAAAAAACGAAAAATAAAAACGGAGGAAACAAATAAAACAAAATCAAAGGATAAAGGAGGGAAGTTGAGCTGAAAACTATACGGACAGTCGTGTTTCAATACCTGAGAACTCCAGTGCGGAACTTGGGTAACAATTGTAGTTTTCTGCCAATCGAGAAGACAGTTTGAGTCTCCTTGGTAAATTTTGGCCAGGTCAGTCCAAAGGAGTCCGTTGGCGTGGGATTACTGAAAATTCATAAGAAAAGATGTGTAACATATGTAAATATATTGTATGTATACGTATACGGCTGTATAATAATATATAACGGATATCAGACAAAGACATTTTGCTCTATCTATGTATAAGTTTCAGACGCTTTTTCTCTCGTATCCCATGTGAAATTTTGCCTCCATCGTGAAAAAATTGACGTATGTACTTCACTAAAATGGCTAAAATCTAACGTACAAAAGCAAGTGTATAAACTTGAGGGAAAAGGCTCCTTAAACTCATAGCAAATGCACACAGTTTGTTGCCTATGTAGGTATATACAAATATACATACACAGAGTATACTATAGAAATAGACGCAGGAAAAATATAGTGTATGAGACGAGTCAGACAGGATCAAGAAAGAGAAGAAGGTTTATTCCCTTTGCACACTGTGAAAAGATCAAAGCATCCACATCGACATTGGAATCGGCATCGACATCACTTTCCACATCCTGCTTAAAGCCCCAAGAAGATGAAGAGAAGAAGAAGAAGACGAGAGGACGGAGACGATGGAAACTTTTACACGTCAAACTGAAACTTTCAACTTTTTTCTCTTCTTGTCTTCTACTTTTACTTTCCCTTTCTCCTCGCCTTCTTATTTTCTCACTAGACATTCGGCTCAGTTTCCCTCTCTTTCTATTTCCTCTCCTGTACTTTCCTCACTTTCGCTTTCCTCCCGCTCGTCTCCTCACTTTTGAGAATGCAAATGCGGCGACTTTGGGGAATTGGCTAAATCATAACGAAATTCAGAGTCAAAGTGTGTATTACATCCAACACCTGAATCCTGAGTACGATAATAATAATAATAATAGGAATAAGAATAATATTTCTGATAAAAGCCTATTGGATAAAATTTATGGACGATAATGTATCCAAAATATCTTTCCTTTCTTTCATCAAATTTCTCCATCTCTCTCGAGTTTCATTTCATTTTAAAAGGGTATAATACACAGAAAATAATGTACAAAAACAAGCTAATTTTTTGTCAACAGTTCTTTTGTTGCCATTATCTTCTTTTTTTTACTAAAAGCTAAAATTATAAAAAAAGAATCTTTTTGAATATTATTATTGCACACTTAAAATCGTCTATAGATGACATTTTTTTAACACTTCTTGATTTTGACTCCTTTTGGCGTCAACATCAACATGAGCTCAACTTTGAACTAAAATTCATGTTGAGCTTCTTCAATAGCTCGAGTCGATTGCAAGATGGAATGACGCATAATAATATTATTATTGCTATTATTATGAGCCAAGGAAATCAAACTCTGAGGAAAAGTGGATGGTCGACTCTTATCAGTAATCCGCATAAAATCCTTCCTTTATTATCATAATCTGTATACTCTGCATTCAACATTCTACAGTCTGCATGGCAGTGTGACAGCCTCGCTTCATAGAATTCCGAATTGATCATTCTCCACATTTTAAATTTCACATTATACGTATATTATGCGTATACGTCATATATTATTATCATAGCATAGAGAAGAAAGCCAGAGGAAATGGAGTAAGGAGGGAAATCAATTCCTTATATATCCCATATAGTAATAATAATAATAATGAGTCATAACAGCGAAGGGAGACAGTCAGTGGAAAGCGATGGCATGTCATATTCCCCATGAAAAGGGCCATGAAAGCATCATAAAGCATAAAGCCCCCCACAAAAGCGAGGAACTTGAGGATCGCGGAAAAAAGTCAAGTACTCTAGTGATTCTAAAAGTTAAATAATAATATTAATAAGGAGAAGGCGAAGGCACACAGGAGAATACGAAAAAAAGAGCGAAAAGGAAAAAAATTGAGGGTAAAAAAGCAAGAGAAATGTAGAAAAAAGGGAAAGTTGGAGAGATATGAGTAAAAATGGAGACACCCTCGGTGGAAGACAGGTAAAATGTTCTTTGCCCTATTAAAATAGCAGAATGATTAATTCCATCCCCACAGATGGGAGAAAACGGCCAAAGTATTACAGCATTACCCGAGACGGGAAGAAAAGGGAGACGAAGAAGAAGAAGAAGTTCAAGTAAAGCAAGTAAACGTAAACGTATATACGGAAGATACTAAGAGAAAAAGAAGGAAGAAAAATACTTCTTCTTCATCTTGGTCTTCGCCTGGCAAATACGTACAACGTACATTGTACATACTACATACATATATGCACAAAGGTATTCCTATTCCTATGCCGGTTGCTTTTAAACTGGCTTCTTATTCTTCCTTATTTCTCTCCTCGCTCTTTCCCACTCTCGTTCTCTTACCTCGTCTTCACAAAATTTACGATGAGTGGAATAAGGGTGGATGTTCCAAATCTTTTGTCATGATCCGGAAAATCTTTCTCTTCTCCCCAAAGACCCGAGAAAAGATACTGAAGAATATCACCATGAGCTACACCTAGAGAATAGACAGAGAGGGGAAATATTCATTGAATAAATATACTCGTATTATATTATACATACATTATATATTATATCTATGTATATTCACACACTTTTCTCTATATGAGTAACTATATGCATACGCACAATAAGAAATATACATACTCTATATTTTCATGCATGTAAAATCTTACGATGTTTATATGTATGTGTACCTATGTATATTCGCGTGTACACTGTACAAGTGCAAAAAGTTATGGTAACATCTTAAACATAATAATAAAGGTTTGATGGTTTGGCTATATATACGACCATCACAATACTCTTTTTGCTCTCCACTAAAAGTACAAGCAAATGAGCACACAACGGTAATAATATCAGTGCCAAGATGGCCATATATGCACTTGTACCATGTAAACGGTACAGTGTACACATAAGTACGCTATTTACATTCTTTACTTTACATTTTCCTTTACTTTTACTACGTAAATTTCACTGCCTTGACAATATTTAAGTATGAAACAAGAAGAGAATGTGAACAAAGGGTGAAAAAATGTTGTTTCACCATCCTCTTGACTGACTGGGGCGACTTAAATTTAGTGATTGATTGAGCATCCCAAAAGTCAACAGAAAATCTGGCAGGTAATTAATAAATCGAATTTAAAAATTCATTCAGTAAATAAAATTCCAGGAAACCCATGATTTGAATTCAAAACACGCATTCATTCTTAAAATCATTTTTAAAAATCCATTCTTTTCCGACTGTTATTCTCATTCTTTTGTCCATGTTTGTGTCGTTTCTTATTCTTGGCCACTTTTGAAACACTATTAAAAAACAATTAAGCTGGCATCAAGAAAAAAACTGAAAAAAGTTCGTATGCTTTTCAGGCAAAGGTTTCGTAAAAAATGAATGTTTAGAGTTAAAAAACGTTTTGAATGTTTAATTTTCCACAGTGCAACACGGTGATATGACGACGATAAAAAGTTGCTTCAGACGTCAGTGTGTACAACATTATGCAAATGCCAATGAGTAATGAATAAAAGTAAGGAAAATGTTTAAAATGCAAAGGAAACGGGCAAAAATATTCAGAGAAAGAGACAAAGTGTGTGAAAAAGCGGGATAGAGCAAGTACTCACTCTTGATATCAGGGAAGCCCAACACGTTCATTATAGAGTTTTCTCCATGGTAGTCGAAGAGATAATAGTAGACGGGCACATTGTGGTCCTGGAGTAAATTTCCATACTCGGAGGCTGCACGGGTGAAGAGGAGATCCGTCAGGAGCTGTTTATACAATATAATACAAAATATCAAAAGTGTACAGTACATGCACATTGCACATACATAAAAACATACTTATATTTACTACGAGCCCTACAAACAAGTTGAGATGAGGCCACCGAAAAAATAACATTTAGTATTTTATTATGCAGTCAATCTCTCTATCAGTCTCACTCACACACAACAAAACCCACTGCCAAACCTTCTTCATTCTTCAGTGTGTACATTCTACATTATAGATGGATTTCCACATCCTTCTCCATCGACATGTGCATATACATACGTGAGTTTTATACATGTATGTGCCCAGATATTTTTTATTTGTGTATTTTATATGTATGTGTGTGTATGTGTTTGTGTGTGTGGGTAAGTCTGAATTGAAAAATTGTTTTCGGCTTTTTGTGGGGGAACTGGTGAACAGAAGAAAAAGAAGAACGGAGACAAGGCGGAGAAAAGGAAGAAGCCCCACGTCTCTATTTATTTTCAACTGTTTTATCGATCACCCCACGAAGGCCAATATGTACAGTTATTTATTTTACATTTTCTGATATGTATGTAGGTATGCACGGTGTAAAACATCTCCAATCGTATGAATGGGTGGAACTTACATAAAGAATCATCATTGCGGTACATAAACCCAGACTTAAACTTATACAAATGTATGTACGAATATAAACTGCGGTGCCATCCCCACATATGTACAAACAAACACGCACTCACATTATTTTTCAAAATGTGTATGCTCAAAATACAAAATTCAACGGGGGTGGAGACCAAGGGAAAATGGCAAGTTATTCCATGATATATTTTACAGAGAAAGCAGATAGATAGAGCGAAATATATAAAAAAGCTATATGTAGAGAAGCCAAATTGCACCAAACAAACTGTCGTTCAATTCCATCAGACTAACTATCCATCTACATATGTACATTGTACATGTACTTATGTATTTATGTGTGGGCTGGCATAATAAGTAAATCTATAAAATTTAAAGCAAACAACCGACTTTGAATTTCAATTTGAGGGCCACTTTTACATTTTCCTCTGAAACCCTACACTTTTTTATATGCACCAAAATAACCTTTGACTGCTGTACATAAAAATTATTTGAACCCACTTTCTGTACCTATCCTCAAACATTCAAATTTGCCGATAATGATACAAAAAAGCACACCAAAAGTAGCTTGAGAACATTTAGGCTCTTTGAGTTTGAAAACTTTTGAAAATTTAACAAACGTTTCACTTACATGACGAAAATTCAAAAAGAGAATTTTGCATCAATTTAATTTAAAAAGATACACTTTATGAGTTTAATTTTGGTTTATTCATCTCCTTTTGAAATTTAGAGCCAAGTCGTGGAGTAAGCACGTTTCTTGAATGAAAATTTGTAGTGCTGATACTTATATGAAGCTTTTTATAGTCCATATGTTATGTACATAATGTACATATGCAATATGCATGAATGAATTACGTATTATTTTGTTTTGCATATGGCATTGGAGATTCGTTTACATTTCACATGATGCAAATATTTCCGCAAACAGAATACTAAATAAAGAACTTTTTCTCCTCTTCATCCTCATCCAGATTCACAATCCATTATATCAGTACATACTACATACAGACTAACATAACCAACAGGGTAGAGAAGATAAGAGAGGGAGAGAGAAAATACTTTCTCTTTCCAAATGGACAAAATACACACAGTGAGAGTCCTTAATTCTATCTTCTAATATGAACCGAGACGGGCAGACAGACATACAAACAGACAGGTGGAGGATTCCGGGTAGACACGAGAGCGACAGCAAAGAAGAAATCTGAAATCTCTTCCCCTGTCTCATTTTCTTTCTTTTTTCCATCTCTCTCTCTCCTTCTCTCTCTCTCTCTCTCTCTCTCTACCCCTTTCTAATTTTCACTTTTCCGGCTTCCATTTTAATGTAATAATAATTTCATAACATAAACGACGAATCTTACTTTACAGTCGACACTTTTAGTACGATCCCAGTAATTTTCTAGCTTTTCAGCCAACCTACGCTTGTACGCAATCCTTGTACCGTTGGTAATAATAAATGCTCAAAGAATAAAACACGAGCGCTTGTTGTACATACAAAATACAAAATATAACCCTGTGCCTTAGCAACCGTGAACGAATCCTTGCTGTAAAACTAGAAATTTTGCAATAATATAAAGTTTATTAAAAATGAAATAACATCAACAACAATTTGGATCTTAAATCCTGGCCACAAGCTTAAAATACAAATTATACACAAACAGGTTTACGTTTTGAAGAAACTTTGATTTTATGCATTTACAAATGTCATAGACATTTTTACAGATATTATTGCCCAAGATAAGTAAAATCAAAGACAACTAATTGAGAAGCAAGTCGCCCGTATTTCTTATTCCTAGTTCTTGTGCAATCCTCTGCCCAAAATATGTGCTTTGGTTTACAGCTATGCAGAACGACCGAATATAATTGCAAATCATTTGAAAGTTTGACTTTCTAAATTAGAGGTAATTACAACAAATGATGGTGTTTATTTGACTATAGCCCATATTATACTGTAGTTCTATTGTAAAAATTTTGCACCTTTGCCATTTTCTGCAAGACATAGTTGCTCGCCTATTTTCCTCATGAACAGAAAACTAAATTGTCCGGGATCGCAGTAACATGGTGAATATAGCGTCATACCAGTGAAAGTGAAGAATAATTAATAATTGTGTTTTATGGTATTACAATCATCATGAACGTATGAAAACAAGTAACTCTTTACTTTTTCCGAGACAAGACCGCGACGCAACCATCATAAGCAGATAACAATAAAAATGAGGCGGCATTTTAGATCGAGTTAGAACAAAATGCAGTAGGAAGGGCAAAACCTGTGTAAAAGCAAGCAGATTTGTGCCGAACAACTGTATGTATGTATGCATAAAAATCAGGCAAAGGGCATGGGGAAAAGAAAGTGGAAGAAAGATTGCTTGGTCTGGCATGGTGGGGTCTGGAAATATTGTAGATTTTGTATATTAAAGTTCCAGCGGAAGTAGAGACATGAAAAGTTGTTCCATTGTGTATTCTCTGTGCTGATAACATTTGTGAAAATCTTTGCATCCAGTCGTGACCCCTGCTCACTAAGAAATGTAGTAAAGTGCCAGTGGCAGGAGACCGATAGAGAGGAGGTTAAATATGCGGGATGACCAATGACCACTCCAAGCTTACTTTTACTGCCATACATCATAATATATTGATAGGGGGCAATGACTAAACTTTGACCTGGCAGAGTATTTAAGGGTACCGATTTATTTATGCACAAAAAAAACTTTCGTCAAGTTTAGTGTTAGCTTTTGTTCAGGTTTTGGTAATGATGATGACGATAGAGGTCCACACATTTGCTCACTGTTTGTTTGTTTTAGATGCATCACATAAATAGTATATTATGTTAGCTTTGCTTTATGCAGCGTCAACATGCACTGCACAAAGGAAAAAGAACAGAGAGAGATCCGAAAATAGACGAAATCTAGAAATCCACGGTGTGCGGTCACATCAAATGGGATGGGAAATTAAAGTGTACGTCGATTGCACGTTGTACAGATACACTTGTCGGCCTCTCACAACTCTCTGTACAAATTTACAATGGGGAATGGACAGAGGGCCTCTTATCAACACTCTCTTCTGCATGTTTGGACAGTTGAGAATTAAACCAAGTTCTTTTCACTTTATTGTACAAAACAAACTGGTTGTGGATGAAATGTGCAGTAGGTAAAGTGAAATTGAAATGAAAACGGACACAAGCAACGTATATAAATACACATACATACATTGTACAGTAAAACTCATCTATATGCTATTACCGACCTGACGCAAGCCTCATCCCTTATCTCAAAATCACGCCAAAAATTTCCAAGACTTGCATAATCTACAGAACGTAAATAAATGGACGAACTAATCATTTTTCAAAGAAATTTTTTTTGTAAAACTTTCAACATTTTTAACAAAAAATGCTGTTAGTTCTCAAGGAGTTAGGACTCTCAAGTTAAAAGCTAAAGCAGCAAACTCTTTACACGAAAATAAAATAAAGCATTCTGTTAAGTTACAGTTGACAGTTACTGATAAAACGTGTAAGACTTATGTAGAAAATAAGGCCAAGGCAATTAGTTGTATTATGAATAAAGCCGAGCCCAATAAAAGAGGGATATTTTTCATTCCAGAGTTGGATATACGCGAGACACACTTCTCGAAGAGTGTACAATAATATATATCTACGTATGAATGAATGAATGAATGAATGAAGTAAAATGGGGAGACTGGTAAAAGCCACCAAAAAGTTTAATACCCCTGGATAAATTATTCTACTTTTGCTTTCTCTCTTTCTCTTTGTCGCTTTTCCTATCATTCTCGACGGAGAAGTGGTGAAATGCCCGCGTGTTTGTATATGGATAATGGATACACAGGCTAAATTTCAGAATCATTCAAAATCTGTCTTTTGTAATCACGTTCACAACTCTTCCATCCCATCGTCAGTTCCTTTCCGTGTACAGTGTACAGTTCTCTTCTCTTCGGTTCTATTCTGTCTACGTATCAAGCTGCATCTACTCTTTTGGTTCTTTACTTGACGTCCCATGTTCAAAATGTAATATATGTATGTATACGCGTATCTACAACCTACATACATATGTAATATGTATGATGTTCATATAGATTTGTATAATAAGCTTTCTGGTTGAGGTTCCAAACTGATCCCGTTGATCTTATTAAATGAAGATTTTGAGTGGAATTCCAAACCCGATTCATTCATTCTATGGTGTATAATATAATATATCTATGTATGATGTACTGTAATGCACAGTTCTCTTGATGCCACATCCATCCAACATCCGAATGAATGTCTGAATGGATATCATTCTACATTCTACATACTACACACACATAGCTGTGTATAAATACTTATGCTTGACATGTGGAAATTATACTTGATATGCATATTTATCCCTTTACAGTGTGGAAATGGGATATTGTGTGTACCTATATGCACGAGCTTAAAAGCTTTCACCTAAGAATTTATTTCCCATTCTGCGTTCTCTTCAAGTGTTGATCGCCTATGAATACTCATTTATAAAATATCCAAAATGGAGGGTAAATCACATGCAAGTATCTATGTATAATGTATATGTTTTGTTTCTACTTTAGATCCACTAGCTAGATATTTTTGGAGATGCACGACAGTCTATTCGTAAAACAGACAGCCGTACTGTTTCAAAATTCGAAATTTTGTCAAGTTCTCCTATTTATCAGGATATCATATACGTACATTCATGTAATATGTAGTCATACAAATACTGATGTACATGTATCGTACATATTTATATTTCAAGTTGATTGTCGTCATTGTATTGTTTTCATATAATATTATCAACATCTATCTGCTTCATACGTAGAGTTCTGATTTGCTGGAGCATTATAACACCACAATATGTATTGTAAAATAGAAACTACGTCGGAATCAATATGAACCATTGTAAAAGTTGCACGTTTAAATTCAATGAGAAAGTGAAAGCATGTTCTTTTATATATTGATGAAAATTGTGGTTGAAAATCCCAGTTTCAAGATTTATGAGGATGGCATCCAATTTTTGTGGACACTTGGCACCATATCATTTAAAACCAGAAATTCATGACATATTATGATAAGGGGTGAATATAATATGATATACATTATACATATTGCATATACATAAAATGGATACATTATATCAACCTTTGTCTTTCTCATCTACACCATTCATCTTTCCATTCTTCTCTTATACCTTCTCCTTTGTCTATCTACTGTGCATTTCAATTTAAATATCAATTCCCGGACTTTTGAGCTGTCTCCACAATATTTAGATACTCGTTTTATTTTAGTCTCTAGGCACTGCATTCAAATTGCGTATTTCATATTTTATGTGAAGTATTTTGTGTTTCAAGTTCAAGTTTGAATTTCAGTCAATGTACTGCTTGATCCTAATTATGTGTTTAATGTTTTTAATCTTTTAAGTTGACATTTTGGTGTAAAGCTAGTTTACAGTTAAAATGGTCACACTCTTAAATGTTATAAACATAAAACTGATTTGGGGGAAAGTGAAAACACGTCAGAGAAAGGCCAACATTAACTGCAGCGTATTACAAATGTACATACTTTTAGCAGTTTCACAGTCAACAATCTATAAAATGTAATCAAGTGCCGGTGGCCCATTGAAAATTGAGCATTGGACGTCAGCCCATTATTATCGCAATAATTTATTACTTTTAGATCATCCTGTTTCTGTGTTCAACTCCTTTGGTGTATTTCTTTATATTTGCTATTTTGTATTTTATCAAGTTCCACTAGATATCAATTTTGCACGTTCATACACGTATTATGTACAAATATATATTATATTATATCCACGTATATGCACACTGCACGCACACAAGCACCGCAGGTACAAAGTAAAGTAGGAAAGAAGAAAGGAGCTTCTCTGCATGTATTTCAAGTGAAATGGAATTCAAAAAGTGTGGACAATAGACCAACGAGCGGGCCTCGATTCTCGATTGGCGATAGGATTCGGCCTCCCGTGCACCGGATATTAAAACAAGCTGGAGACCAAACCAAATACCAATACCAAAAGCCGATACCAAATATCAATATCAATAGCAACGGCATTGGCAATTCAGAGTACAAAATACATACACAAACGTACATACATTCACCGTATGACTTGAAAACCCTTTTACAGTTTACATTAAAGTTTGTGTGTTTAGACGGCTTTGAATTCGACATCGGAGCCCCAATTTTACTGATACATTTCCATCTTATACATAAGTCTACAACATAGCCTGCATTCAACATACAACAAACCAGTAACAGAGATTTGGCCACTTGCTCATTCATTCATTCATTCATTCGTTCTCCATTTCTCCATTCAAAATTTTCAATATATTTGAGCCATGCCTTCAAACTATTTTTTATACTTATACGTATGTATAACCTGCTTTCAAAACGTGATGAAAATGTTCCCAAGTTTTCACAGAATTACCGATTAAAGTACAGTTATTCGCGTCACATTAACTACAATATTATTATCATGATAATAATGATGGGGCATCCTCGTTTTAAGATGGTATTTGGTTGAGCATTTGATTAGCTCATAATGAGCACTCTATATACATAATACATAACCATCCTCTGTATAAAGACGGAGGGAAATCAAAGGTGCACCACTAGAGATTACACACAGACTCAAAACCAGATTCAAAAACCCGAAACCTCTGCAAACCAAATCAAACCCGAACGAAACCAAACTAAACCAAACCAAAAAGGAAAGGAAAGGAAAGCAGAGCAGAGCAAACCGAAGGAGACCAAAGAGAAAAGCGAATCAAATCAAATCCAACCAGAATACTGCAATTAGTAAAATCCACATCGCTTGTAAATCCTACAAATACCGCGTTGAGCTGAGCTAAGAGTTGAGTTAAGCTCAGTTGAGAGTACTTGGTTCTTGAGGTGGAGTATAAACTCACTCACTTATCTTAATATGAATACCATTCATACATTATATTTTCCCTATTATATTACATTTTATATGAAGATAGACGTAAATACTTGTGTAGTATACATATCTAGATACTTTTGTGGGCTCTCTTTATATAATAATAATAGAGAAGATGTGCACATGTATATCTATCAGTTTTGGCACATTGCACTGCCCTTCTTCTTCATCATCATGACAATGAAGGTTGATAGTGTAGCACCCATAGTATCTATCTATCTATCTATCTTTGTACAATTTCTATAATATATCTACCCGGCAGTCTATCAGTATACAATGCAGTTACTTCGTAGTTGCGGTTGACACAAGGAAAGTTTATTCTCCTCCCTCGCACACATAAAATCCTGTTCGAGTGGAAGTACGGCATGGCATGGCAGGGCATGAAAAGGAAAGGAGAATAGAGAAAGTATGTACAAGTGAATGAGAATTCCTGGTTGGTAGAGTGTCGTACATGTATATAGTTGAAATTTTGGTAATTCGTAATTTGTGTATGTCTGAGCATCAAGCACCAGCAAGTTCCACATGCAGCCATCTTTCTATTACATATGTATGTACTTATATTATACATATACACTTATTATGCATCGTGTATTGTGTGAATGCGTGGCATGGAACGCTTGTTCCTCTTGGTCGTCGTCTTTTCCTTCTTGTTCGTCGGCTGGTTTGTCTTCAAAAGAGAAATAACTTGGATCCAAATTCATAGAATAGCAAGCAGCCAGTCAGCCGCCAGAGAAAGGAGAAATGTCAAGTCGTGTGGTGGAAAGTAAGTGTATGTGTGTGTGTCTTGTGTGTGCGGATGTATATTCTATAACAATATTCATACAAAACTAACGAAGTACATCTTATCTCTCGCTCTTTCTCTTTAGCTTAATACATGTAGTATAATGTTGTGTGTGTAAGTAAGTATATGTGTAGCAAAAGTAAAAGTATCACTACAGACGATATGGGATGGGGCATTAGCATTAGCAAGTTCTGCATATCAGCAACGTCTAATGTATGCATACTTACATGTCTTTATGTCATTATTATTGTTGTCTAATCGGACGGAGAAATCTTGGAAATGCACTCATACATATACAATGTATACATACATACGTCATACATGCATAGCGCCAGCAAAAGAAGAGCAAGGAGAACAAAAACATGAAAGACAAGCATAGAGTACTGAACAAAATCTAGTCTTAAACTATTGTATAAACCCTAAAGGACGAAGACCTTTATATTTGGGAAGTTTGGACTTGTTGTATCGTGTATCAATCCTTTTTTTATACTGGATGAAAATTCAGGATTGATTATTTTACCGCCATGTTTAAAGACAATAAGATGAAATTGAAACGAACAGTGGGATTTCAAGATTTAAAATGTTAATGCATGGCAAGGGCCTTCTATAGAAACTGCAGAGCCCCAATAATCCTGATCTATTTTGTATGTTATCTCCTTACTTGCATGTATGTATGTTTAAGCTAGGCAATACTTGTATATATACATAAAAGGTCTATGTATGCGCGTTTCTGTGTAGCTATTTGGGTGAGAAAGAGACTAATATATTAACAATTAAAGCGGATTTGCACTCACTCGCGTATGAATCATTTAATCTAGGCAGAATAGTAATAAGAAGTACGAATAATCTATATTATTATGATGGCATTTGTATCTTACACATGACGTGTGTGTTGAAAATACATAATACATTATACATATTTGTTTTACATATATATAGTCACGTACCTCGATATAACGCGGTCTAAACTCATCCTCGTTATCCACATTAATGTTGTTGAAGTATCTCTTTTTCAGGGCCCGGGTTATGGGGAACAATTTACTTTGAAACTCCGAGATGACGGGTAACTGACAAGGAAAAGATACATACCAACGTTGGCTTTCAATCTTTCAATCATTGAAAAAGCGCGGAAATTTTTCCATCGTTTTCCATCACCTAT
>JAQIVE010001343.1:0-25684 GCA_034698285.1 Sminthurinus bimaculatus
CTATTAGGAAAGGAGTAGATTTCAAACCCAGTTTTGATTGCCATCTCTCCCAGTCTTTTGTGGATCAGTTGATACATGCTTTAAATAATTACAAGACAAAATAATTGAGCAGCGTTTGGTCAAAAAAATATGTATCCACAAACATCATACTAATGCTTATTGTGAGTTGGAAAGAATGCACCGAAATAGAAATAAAAGGTCAAAAGTTTTCTTTCATAAACTTTTCCCTACAATTTCCAGACAGGCTGCAGCCAAATTTCTATTTCAGCCTGAAAGTTCCTAGAACCATATCGATAGCAAGTAAGATTATTATTATGATTAAAAGTAATAATAATAGTCATAAACCGTTATATTGAGTTCACAAGTAAAAAATGCAACTGAATTTTGGTATTTCCCCACCGACTCTGTGGATTTGAGAGGTAGATTTGATTTTGAGTTTGGATTAGGCTCGAGACCTCGGAACACGCAAAGATATGTTTGGAATTTGTACAGGTATATGCATAATACACCAAGAATTTGGAACGAGGGGTTGAAAGAAGAAGAACCTTTTCTATTTTCACCTTTGCTTCCCAGTTCGTGTCTACCTGCAGCTGCTCGTCTTGGTTGATCCGAGCTTAGTACAAAGTCTGGTCTCAGCTTTCATCACCCACCATATCAAATCAAAATTCAAGGAAGGGAGAAGGGAAAGTAGGCCTAGGAGTAACAATTGTGTAGCAAAGTCCAAAGGGAAAGCAGTGCATGGAAGCAGAAGAGTAACAGAAAAAATCTACCAATGAATTTTACACTTGGACTGAGTTTCAATTTTCTTGTGAAGAAAACTTTTGTCACGTCGTTCCCATAACAGTTTGAAAGTCAATGTGAATGCTGTACATATAAAATATAGCAAAATGAAATAGAATGGAATCACAGGGGGAAGTAGAAAGAACTGGAGAATAAGGAGAAAACTTTAATACCGCCAAGTGAAACCCTTTCATGACCTTTGCTTCTCCCTTCATCCATCTCAAAACTCCACTTCACACACCCTCAAACAACCAAATCGCCAAGCACTCCCAAACATGCATATGCATGTATACGAGTACGTACACATATACACAGAAACACAGTCAAACACTCAAAACATCAAGTCAACCAACTGAATGTGCATTAATTTTCACCAGCAAGCTGAACGCAGGGAAAGGACAAACAGATAGTGAAGCTAAATCCGCCCTCCTTTCGTCTCCAATATGTTCTACTTTCTCTGACCATTTTTCTCTCCCCTTTCTTCCATTCTCTTTGCCGTTCCCCTTTGTTGTTCCATCATGATGATCAAGTCTTCAGTCTTCATAAAAATGTCAATCCACAATTCAATTCGATTCACTGAAATCCAATTCGCAATTCACTTTTGCAATGGCCTTTCCTCTTGCCATTTTTCGTGGAGTCGCAGTTTGTATTGCATTTTCCTGTAATATGTAAGTGTCCCTCGCGCAAAGCAACAAACAGTATGGAAGGAAAACAACCACACACGGTATTATCCTGGATAAATAAACAGAGTGTATTGAAAAATTTTCAACAAAAGACAATTTGGTCTTTTACTTTTTTCGTTTTTTCAACCGTGAAATAAAAGCTCACAACAGTATTAAGGAGGCTTGGCATTCAGAAATCTTATAGTTGATGTAAAATCGTATTCTTGTTTATCAAAACATGTGTCAGTTTTGAAAGAGTTTTGAAATAAAATCGGGCAAGTTTTTAAAAAATGTAAGTACACAAACCCCCTAATACACATTTAGCATTCAATCTCAAAGCCATTCATGTTTACACACCTCATTTTGAGTTTTGCTTGGCAAATGGATAAAACGAGATTAATTTTTGCCTTTTTTCTCCTCTCAAAAGGTTTTTTATGTATGTATGTATACGTATCCGTGTGCAAAAGGTTGAATCACTATCCTCCGGAAAACCCGAGAACAACAACCTACACAGTAATGGAATTTTGCAAAAAATCCTGGAAAGCTCCACAACCTTTATAGTTTAAGCTTATGGCAAACACGCAGGATGAGAGTAAGATGATGAATAAAAGAGAGTCATAAAATTACAGTTATGGTAAAAATATATAAGACTGCAGCGTTCAACTCGGCTCAGCTCAACTTAACTCGAGAACAGTCGTAATTGTAAATTGTACCTTGTGCAAATATGTAGACACAAGTTTCTAGAATATAATATATGTGTGTGTGTGTGTGTACTCTGTACTAATATCATGTTTATTGCCCAAGTAATCTTGATACTCTTGTGATGTGTTTCTGCAACATAAAACAGGAGAGAGATAAGACTTAAGAGACGAACAAGAATAATAACAAGTGCTAGAAAAGATGAAAGTGAAAAAGAAAGAAGAAGAAAAGGGAAAAGCATATGAACTGCCGCTGTCTTTAACGTGTATACATACATATGTTCATTTCTAGCTGCATAGTGTACAATGTACACATTCTATTTACAGTTAGTTTAGTTGTGGGGATTGTGCTCCCGTGAAAAGAAATTGTCTACACTAGTTTTAGTCTTAGTCTCAGACTCAACTTGCGTTTCCTTTGGCTGTTCAATTGAAGCAGTTGGACGATGATGACGATGCTCCAGTTTCAGATAGATGTATGTATGTATGTACATTGTACATATACTTACCCGCCGACATTCATAACACCCATTTCTCATGCGGTTTCTTTTCTCCTGGTGTTGTCTTGTCCTAGTGCTCCCGGGTTTTTGCAGTTGTCTAGTGCCGTGTGCTCGACACTCGAGAAACAGACATTTTTAAATTCCCCCAGAGAGTTTTTATATACAAACATACAGAAATATAAAGAAAAGATACCCAAGTCGAAAAAACAAGTTTTGGACGCAACTCTTCCTTCTGATTTTTCAACCTTTACATGTATATATGTGTACGTACCGTGTACTGGCCAACATGTGCTTACTTACTTACATAATAAAAGTGCAAAAGGAGCATTACATCGCATCACTACATCAGGAAACAGCAAAGGAAAGGGAAATAATGAAAGCATGTGTATTCCGTCTTTGTACAAGTTAGTTGCGGTTTCTAATGTCTCTATTTCGGTATCTTCCCCAGTCCCCACACACAATACATAGATTCGGGCAATTTAAACTGAGATATCTCCCATTTTTTCCAAACCCAAGGTACTAGCTTTTGAAATTGGTCTAAACGTATGTATATATACATAATATAATAATATAAAAGACTAGACACATGAAAAATACATACTTAAAGCCCTGTAATTTAGACGGTGCAGTCTGCACCGGTATAATGATAATAGTTTTGTTTGGCAATTCGAGAACTTTAATGTCCTTCTCTATTTTTGCCAGGTCGGGATCCGGATGCGCTTTTCCTCCTTTATTTTGGCTCCTCTTTTAAGCCTTTTCTTTGGAAAAGTCGCATTTACTACATATATACATATACAAAGGCAACAAGAGAAAAACTAAAAACAGAACAAGCATCATCTTAAATTTTCGTTTTTCTTTGAAGTTTGCGTTTATCAGCTGCTAATTATTACTCTAATTTTGTAATAATTATATGTATTTCACGTTCTTCAACACCACCCTTCAACGGGTTTTAAACTTCGATGAATTTTGTAAGGCAATTTTGAAAAATTGCTAAATAATTTGCATATGTATGTAGATGCATCTAACAAAAGTAAGAAAAAAAACCTCAATCATAAAAGTTATTTTGAAGTGAAATATGTACTTGAAACATAATGACATAATGCATGATAAATTTGCAAGTTGACAAAGTTGTCGTTCAAGTGGACAAATTACCCATAAAACCAATTTTTCATGCATACTTTTACATATATCTAGGTAATACGTCTGTTACGTCTGTTTTTAAGTACACATGTATGTATGTATGTTGTCTGCCCTGCAGTTTTCACGGAACACACTGCTCACATTCGCCTTTGACTATATTTACAATTTACACCTCGGAAAGTCAAAACAGAGAGTCAGGAGGTAGAGGAGGAGCAGAAGTGCATGAGATTTATTGGGAGTCTAAGTACAAGTATGTATATGTATAGTTTAAAAAAATCCAAAGTGTATGCATAATATTATATTGACTCATATTTCTCTAAGCAAATGTTAATGTTCTCAGTCAGCTGACATTCACTTTTGAGCGCAGAGGCTCAATATGTATGTATGTATATATATGTATGTATCGCAATCGTAATTCAGTGTATGATGGTGATGATGACGGTGTAGTTTAGCAGAGTTTGACGCAAATCGTGTATAAGTTGCTCAACGTTCACAGACTTACAGACTTGCTGAAAAGAATATTTGGTGTCTGCTCCACTCTTCTGGCATCGCACCACGTCCCATCAACTGTATATATGTAGGTACGTACTGTTACTGTATCCTAAGAACAGCAATGTGGTATACAGTGAGGAGTGAGGATGGATTCGAGTTCGAGTTCCTAGTCAAAGTCAACTTTCAGCTAACTCTGTGGACCAAAATGTAAAAGGAGGATCAGAAAATTTTACTTTACTTTTTCATTATACAGTCAGATTGAGTCCCATGTGGTTGGGAGTCGGAGTTTACCAAGTTGAAGCTTTGGTTTGACTTGGCTTCGTTTGGTGTATGTACTGTACATAATGTGATGTGGCTACAGCCTTCATCATTCTCTCTTTTCACTTTTTCTTCATTTCCTTTTTGGCTTTGCTTCCACCACCACCAGTCGTTCTGTAGTTGGATTTAGGAGACTACATTAAATGGCAGATTCCGTCAAAAAAACTGCAGTTTAGGTATTCATAAAAGATGGGAAAGGATTGAAGAGCTGATAGTGATGATCGCAGCTTTAATCTACTCGTAGCGAAATTGGCAGTGTAAATTGTAATGAACTTTTTCAGTACCTGGATAATGTACCTTTGTATAATTTATCATACATTATTATCATAGCAATATTAAGAGGATAATAATATGAATGAAAAAAGGGATTAATATACGTTTCAACTTCCATCCCGTGACCTTGAATCAAATGATTGTCAATCCTTTGAAGTAGCATCCAATGTATAAATAGTAGCAAAGTATTTTTCAATATTTAGATAAACAAATTGAAAGATGAACAGCAACAAGCACAAAGAGTGAAGCTTCATAAATTTAGAAATGATGGGAAAAGACATCCGATTTGAGGTTCAATGATTTGATGAGCTTTTCCTGTAAATCCCCCTTTTCACATGTGTGTGCATTCTTTCGGGATTGGGAGTTCTTTCACAAAGTTTTGTACACTTTCTCTTCCTGTCTTGTATTTCATCTCATTTTCAGTCACATAATATCAATATCCTACTATTGTGTCCTGTTCATTTAGTTCTGCTGCAAAAAACCCTGTGCAGTGACAATCTATTATATGTCCAACATCTAATTGTGTCTAATTTGGGCGCACAAATGAATATAATTGGGAGTGAACAAAAATACAGAGACGCACAATGCCATGAAATCGATCAAAAGATTCTGGGAAAATCCTGATGGCTTTCAGATAATGTTGCAAAAAAACGGTATACATACACTCTTAAAAAAGAATGTACTTTTGCGAGCTGTCAGCTATTATATTATACTCATCGTGAGCAATTTGTACTAATGTTAATGTATTATATTAAACTTCTATGTTGTTGCTGTCGTGTATATTATAGTGTGTACACAATGTGCAATACATAGTTCATCCTGCCATGAGTTTATGAAAGGATAAAAAGATAAAGGGATCTTTTGTCATATTTTTCCTTTGACTTTTTGCAGCCCGGCGGAGAAGGAGATGTCACTGAGTGGGGTAACCATCCCGCTCAATTCAGCCTCTTTGATCCACCAACGGAAGAGTCTTCTCGGCCGTCCCATCGCCCTCCGGTATGACCTTTGTTTTGTACAATACATTGTAAATTGATATGTACACGCCAAAACACAATAATATATGTCAGTAGTGAGTAATGTCAGTAACTAGTGTAAAAATTAACGTAGAGTATTGCATTTTGTTTGTAGAGTCACTGCTTTTGTTTACTTTGTAGGCTAGTTTGTATTAGTTAATAGCAGCTCTTAGCGGAAATGAAAATTTTGTAAATATGTAAGTACTACTTGTAAGTACTTGTGCCCTATTCTATAGTTTTGTGTCTGACCGTCTCCTCAGTAGTGTAGGGCGATGAATGAAAAATTATCTCTATTATACCACCGTAAAAGCTCTAATAAACTCCCTGGTTCTGTATTTCCGATTTCGGCCTCAGGGGCAGGAATTTCTCCATAATTGAACTATACATAGATAACATTGCAAAGTTGAAAGGAGGGCCAGTTTATTGGAGTTTTTACTTATTAGTATTCTGCGCTCATTAACTATTTACATAGCTTGCTCCATTTTCTAATTTCTATGTTTGCGGTTTGAGAACTTTGGCTACTAAAGAGCAAAGCGCAGTATTTGTGTTAGTAAATATCAACCATCAGAGTTTACAAACCATACATTTCCATACCAATTTTCGTACTTTCCCTTAAAATAATATGTTCTTGAAATTGAATGAAAATGGCGTCGATTTCTTCCAAAATTTCATCAGTTTTCCATGGGATTTCCGTCCATTTCTCATGGGAACTTCACATGAAATAAATTTTAAACTTTTTTCAAACACGGTAGAATAATTAAAAAATCTTAACAAAATATCTTATGAGATTTTGGTCCAAAATCCTACTAATTTGATCAATTTTTGATAAGGTTTTTATGAGTTGTCATGGAAATCACATCAAAATCTCATCATCTAAATCGGACGCGTCAGTTGTTTTGTTTTCTAAACTTTACTGCAGCGATGGCAATGCTATTGAAATAAACAAATCGAGCCCATAACCATTTTTCTCATGCCAGGTCTACTTTTTGGCATTGTAAATTAAAATTACGCCACAGTCCCACGCAGGTAAACTTGAATTATTGCAAATCGATGTTCAATGTTTTATAGATTTCAAGAAACATTTGTAAAAAAGAGAAAGTATACACACGACATGCAACCGCCAACGTTATTGACAATTTTTATTTACTTTGTGAGCATTGTAATGTTTACGTAGGAAAGTTACAATGACTTTTAATTGCACACAAAGAGTGAACTACAGCCATTCTTTGATGTTGAACCATTTATTTAAAATCCCTAGATGTGTGCAAACATAACTATAGCATGCGTTTACAATACACAAGTTCAAATAAAGAGGGCCCTGAACTTTTATTCAAACAAGTTTATTTTTAGACCTTTTTTCCAGGAGATTGTGACTCTCGCAATCGACTCCTTCCCAAACTCAACAACTGCTACGCTCTCATTAGTTTTTTCCCCGTTTTTTACCCTGCTGGCCGGGTTGTCGTAAAACCGGTATTCAGTTGCTCACACACACACGTCAAACATGCACACACGCAGTTTATGTTTGTTGTATAGGGGTAGAAAAAAATATGGGTAAGTTTACACATAATCTACTATTGTGCTACTTTGCTCTTTGCAAAATACAAAAATAGCAGATAAATACAACGATTAACACAAGTTCAGCAATTCAGCTCTATGTATATCATAGAGACATGACATTAGGAAGATTTGGCTAGAAGTTTAAACTGGAGAATTTTGATTTTAGCTTTTTAAGTCTGTACTAAAAAAATATTTTGCACGTGTACATAAAATTTAGTCACAATTTTCAATAAATTGATTCTTTTATTGTTTGAGACAGTTTTTTGGACGTAGAAATCAATGCTAAAATTTTGTAGTTTTCAATTTCAAATGAAAGCTAACTGTCTGTCAAACCCCACTACTACAAATTTTGCACCTTCTTGCGACACATGTACAAGAGGGAACTTTTGTATGTACAATGTACATAATATGCGTTTGTCAGTTCCCTTTTTCGATATTTTTCCTTTTTACCATGTACCTGAAGGCGATCAACCGTGAGCCATCAACTGGAAGCCTACGACGAGTTTACCGCATACTGCGCATAAACGAGAGCAAAGAGCGTACCCACATAATAATAGATACGAGAAGTAATACTAATAATAATATCAGTTGTATTTGTTACCTTTATAGCCGCTATTTTTGCCTTGAATGCTTCGCTTTTTACCTTTCACTCTGGGCAAAATGTGACTTCCGAATGCGAATGAGACCGCATGCATGTAAATAGTAAATAGGGGACATACATAAAATACATACACTTTACGTATTCTGCGGACGATTACACAAGTACACATGGGAAATTAATTGAGAAATTGGAGGCAGTAAATATTAATAACGAAAAGTGTTGGTGTGCAGATGTTGAGCTGCATGGGACGGACACGAATATGAACGGCACACTCTTATTGGCATATAATGTATGTATATCTACTTATTTTCTCTTTTTCAAATAGGACAAGCCGCAAAGATGCCAAAATGCGGAAGCTCCAGGCCAAGTTATACAATTTCCTCGAAAGACCGCGCGGGACCAAGGCTGTCGTCTATCATATAATTATGTGAGTCACACCATTATTTACTCATTTTCTTTTTTTCAAACAGACAGCTTCATCATTGAATATAATTAGTTTTTGACATGGGATATTTACGGGTTGTTCCGAGAAAAGGTCATTTAAACGCCCACAATTAAAGGAAATGTCGTGTGTATATGTATAGGTATATAATATCTAATATCGTAACATTGCATATTACAGTAAATGACTTTGTACAGTTAAAGTTTATCATGGTTTTTGTCAGGGCTTGGATGGCAGTGGAATTCAATCTTGGTTAAGTTGGGTTGGAAGAACAAAGAGGTTTAATCTTTAATGCTAGGCGATACGAGCGGAAGACATTTTGAGACGTTGAAGGCATAAAAGAGAGACTTGAGAATAATTGAATAACAAGAGATACAAAAGTCGATCTGAGATTGTCTAGTAATGTTTGCATCGTATCGACTGTATCGCTGTAAATGTGATTCCACGGAACGTCATAGATTTGTATTGGAGATTTGTACTATGTTTTCTACTTCTGTAAGTTTGTATTTCTATAGTTGTATTGATATTGGTGTTGATATTTGAGTACAGTGCACAGTACACCGTTGAATTGAGAGAAAAGAAAGTACGCACATACATGTACAATGTACATGTTTTCAAATAAATTGCAAGTCTTTACAAAAACAATGGAGAAAATGAACTTACAAAATAAGAAAGGAAATACGAAAGAAAGCTTAAGTGTGTGTAGTGTGTACACTGTACACTGTACACACATTTATTTGCAGGGTGGAAACTACACATTGCAGACACTGGAAAATGGAGATTTATGTCAAGTGCTGGGAATGAAATGGGTTCAAATCCAAATTCAAGTCCAATGGCCAATGTCTTTTCTCTGTTATTGTTGCTCACTTTATGTTTTGGTTGAGATTGTCCCAAGAAACGATTGTACAAATTAGGAGTAATGGAGGCAAATGAAATAAGAATGACAAGACGAATAAGAACCAGGGTCGACCTGGAAAATTCAAACAAGTCGATTTCATCGAATTTCGATTTCCAGGTGATTTCCAGGAGTTTCAACTATACACAGACTGAACGTTAAAAACACGCAGCACGGCACGTTGTCTAAAATACAATGTTGACAAAGAAATCCCATTCCAGCTCTAATAGTTTCCACAATGTTGGAAAGGGCAAGGACAGCGACGAGCGCAAAAGTATGTAAGTATTGTAAGTCTGCAAACGTAAACAACAAATGCCAAGGAAACCCTAAAACCTTTAACAATAAAAGAACACGTTTTTTTTATTCGTCGACAACTCAATAAGAATATTTTCTAAAATTTATGTAAGATTACATACTTCAAAAGGTTACATAAACGTCTTCCCTCCTGTAATTAAATAATCGGTGTATAACAAGATAACATTAAAGCTGCGGATTTTTTAAGGAAAGTTTACGCATGAAGGGACCAAAATTCAAACTAACTAGATTTGTTTAATCATCGATACATTTGATAAAAAAATTGGATAAAAAAGTATTTGCGTGTAGAAGTAGAGGATTTCATCTTAAATTTGAGTCCACAATATCTCTTTCGTCGATATTTGAGACTGCAAGATTCTGGGTTGTAGTCAAAATCTGCTTCAAGCTTGGTTTTGGCGTAGGACGCTAAGCAGTTTAATGAATCTTTCTTCGTTGAATGCACACAGATCCGTATGCTGCACTGACATCCAAGTCAATCGGACTGGATTAAATTTGTATTGACATTGGGCCTCCGACTTAATACGTACTTATAATAATATACTGTCTTCCTCTGTTTGTATATGTAATACATGAGCATGAACTGGGAGCTGGGACTAACTCGGGCTTTCAGCTGCATGACCCATCGCTCCTTTCTTTTCCCCCAATTTTTTCGTCGACGTTCTTGGTTTGGTTTGGTTTGGCTTTGCAGTACAATCACAATCCGAATTAAAATCGAAAACCAAAGGAATTTTGCAGGATGAAATTCCGGGTAAAACGGATCGCCCACAGCAAGGAAAACATGAGCGTTCCACGTGGACAGAGATATCGAGATCTGGATTTCAATCTGAATCTGGTTCAAGTTCTAGATCCATTCTGTAGTTTCTATAGTTTAGACCCATTCGTTTATCGACTCGAGTCTTAACCTTCTTATTTTTATGGGCTCTGTACTTTTGCCAATAGTAACAATCCTTTTGTAGATCCATCTCTAATCCAAGGAAAAAATCTAAAAGACGGTTGACCACCCGCGACTGTCAATCTTAAATTGTCGTGTACTGTTTACTTTTTTCATGTCGATTTGCATTCGGTTTCGACGTTAAATCTAAACTTCTATGCTCAAGCAATACACTTTTTATTCTCGTTATCGTAGATGGTAATCTAAACCTCATTTTCTCTAGCTTTCCTACATAAAATTGGAGATTGCATCATTTTCTAGTTATTGTCATGTTACGTAACGACGAGTAATTAAAGGATTTAATTTACAAACTTTTGGCGCATATTTATATATATGCGCGTATGCGAAAAAGACGCACTTTGTTTTCCAATGTAATCTCATTGTTTTGCACTCAACATCTCTCAAAATAGAAGTGAATATAAGAACAAAATAAATTAATCTTGCAAAGAAACTTTTCACGCGATTAACTACGAACGGAACATTTATTTATGCATAAAACATGAAAAATTAACTTCTGAAATGTACAATAACTCTTGCGCATAAAGGATTTTGAATTTCTTCATTAATGTTCAGTACTACAATATTTAGGAAATTTTACAATGCATTTTACAATTTTAAATTTTAAAAATTAGTAAGATTTCAGGTTAAAAAATAAACAGTTAAAAGTTCTGACGGCTAATTGTAAGCTCATGAAATAATACTCTTAATTAGCATTTTACGTCACAGTTAGGATCTACTGTATTTGTTATGTTTGCCGGAATTTCTCCAGGGATTACAAATTACACAGCACAAACAAGTCTAAACTATTCATTATTCATTTGTACGGTCGGTAATATGGTGAGATGTTTGCACACGGATAGCTTAAAGCTGGCTTCATATTATACAGAATTAGCCATTGATACAAGAGAAAGCAGGAGCAGAAAGAAGAATTTGCCAGATAAATCGGGGAAATCAAGATCGATTGAAATGCAGATATAAATAAATCAAAATCAACTTCAAACTTTCAACTATCGTATATACATGTGTGTTTTACACAGCTTCCAACACTTTGAAACTAACACCACCATCAAAATGATGCATAAATGGAGCTGTACTGTACAAGTGGCGGTACAATGCATGGGAATACGAGTGCCAGTACAAGTCCAAAGTCCAACTAGAAGAGACAAGTAGAGTGAGAGAGATGAAAAATAAATTATGTTCTTGTTCTCGTTTTAGTTGTTGTTTTGTTGTTCAACAATGTATACATATCATGCATTAACATTGGCCGATAGAAATAATCTTCGAGTTGCGAGAAACCAAGTGAAAACCGATGCATGTATAGATTGCAGATATACCTCGAGAAGCAGGAGAGAACTCATGACATAGAAAGCGGAAAGAGGTTCAAATCCTAAATCCATTCATGGAAAATTGGGAAGCTTCCTTCCTTCTTGCCTCTTTGTGTTTTGTTTTGCTACGTTGTATTTTGCTGTTTTCTGTGTGTGTGTGTGTGTCTGGGAGAAATGGACAAGAGCTCAATCTATAGAGAAGGGAAACATATGTATCCATAAATATATTTATGTGGAAGGCGAACATGTGGAATCAAAATCAAAATCAATGAAATCCTCGTCCATCTCTCCATTTCCCCAATCGGAGTGTGTTTGTTGTCGTGGTGTGAGTGATACAAGAACAATCTGGATCTCTATACTCCAGTAGGAATACATCGAACAATCCTTCTCGTCCATTTCCATTCCGTCGTGTTCTCTGCTTCTTTTCGCCAAAAACCTGTTTGTATTGTGCCGAAATGGCAAACTACCTATCCAGTCAACAGTACATTTTCGATCTAGGCAGCCTTTCTTTTATTTCTCTTGCACACTAATTCTATCTAATTTGTAAAGTATTAAAATATTTTTTACTTACAGCTGGTAAATTGTTTATTTTAAATTTATTTTATAAACAACTAAAAATTGACGTGGCAAAACATTAGGAAAAGTTGTTCAGACTTTTTTTTTATAAAAAGGTTTCAATCCTGTAAAGTTTCTTGCTTTTTACCGCAACAGTTTTCCATGCGGAGGTATAGAAACATTTTCACGAAAACGTTTTTATTTTTTACAGAATTCCGTAAGTATGACCAAAACAAGTGGCCGCAATAACGGTGTATCATATACAGAGTTTTTACTCCAGACAGAATTTTTCCCGCGAAATTGATACATTGCATTGCATTTTCCCCTTTGCTTTTCAACTAACAAAATATCCTTTCATCGTCTCCTATACTGCTGCTTTCCTTGAGTTTCCTTTTACTTTCATGCTATGCTAGCACCCGCACGTCCTTAATCCTCCAGTCAAGCTGAAACAAAATGACGAGAGGACCAACAAAAAAACACAATACAAGGGAGTACAATACGATGCAATAGGACACAATACTGCAAAATGGAAGCGGAATTCTTCAACTTACAAAAACCATAAAAGATACAAAACACAAAAACTTTTCCTTCATTTTCACCATTTCACATTTCCTTCACAGGTTTTCACCACACAAGTTACTTTATGTACTATGTAATAAGAGCACGGCACAATGTACAATATACAGTGTACAACCACGAGCGTTTCTCATCACTTGCCTCTATTCAGTCAATGCATCGGCATTAGAAAAGACGTGTAAGAGGTTTTCCCTCAATTTCTCCCATTCTCTCCCGTGTATCCATTTTATTTTCCCATTCATCTTCCGCTTTCGGCCTCCTTTTCCCTTCTCTGTTTCCCTTGCCGTTCCATTTCAACCCACTGATTTCATCCATAGAGAGAATATAATAAGGGTTTTAGAGAAAGTTCTATTGAATAGCATCATGATACATGTATGTACATAGTTTTTAATAGGTAGTTTTTCTCCTCGTAAACCTGCTCAAAAGAATAAATAGCATAGTGAGCCTGTCGAATTTGTATTAACTATTCACATTGGAATTCCACTTCAGATTCAGCTCCAGATTCCGATCCGACTCTGAATCTCTGAATCAGACACAGACTCAAATTCAGTAGGGTAATTATTCCACTTAACATATATGTATGTATGGATGTATGTATACCAACATAAATATGTACATTAAAGTGTGAGTGGAGTAAATAATGTAGTTTGTCAAGTGTCAGCCATAGGCCAAAAAGGCTTATGTAAAAGCAGATGAGAACACACAGCCGAGTTATAATAAATTATCCACACACCGAAAAACTTTTTCATTGCTCATTTGTCAGCCTGTGTGTGTAGTTTGTATAGTTATCTAAGCTTCTCCTGGGTTTATGCAAAATTCCGCTCACCACATATTCATTCTTTTCTTTTCCGCCTGTGATTCTCAACCCACAAACTTTAAATTCCAATTTGCATTCCGGATGCAGAGAGGCTGGTTTAGAGGGATAACGTATGTACCTATGCATAATATTTACATTTGCAGATATTCCTGCAAAATGAATGCTGAGTTGTGTTTGGATTTAGGTTTGAAATGGAGAATCGTTCCAATGCTCAAAAATTATACTTCGCTTATTATTAGTTTATAAGCCCACCGTGCCGTACAGCAGCGTGAAGAATGAATTTATTATGAGGATATCTGTACTTACGTATAATACAACACATTGTGCACAATTTTATGATGTACTTAACATGATGAAAGGAGAAACGGGGTAGTAATGAACTGAACAAACGACTGAAAGCGAAATGAATGAGATTTGTACTTTGAGAACTGTTCTCGGAACAAATTGTGGAGATTTGCAAGGCAGAGGCAAGTTCCTAAACAAGTGTAGACTGTCGCTCATTCAAAGAGCAACAAGACATTTAAGCTGCTGATATGCTCATGTCAAATGAACATTGTTCACTTAAAACGTGGATAAAAATGTTATTTTGAGGCAGACACAAAGACAGAGACAGAGAATTACATTCATATTTAACAAAACATAAAGAGGAAGAAATTTTGTCGGTTTCGGTCTTATCACGGATATTAGATGCGTTCATTATACATTGTATATATATACAGACACATGATTCACATTATGTGTATTATTCCAATTTCATTTTGATTCCCATAATATATTTTACGACTAGACCTCATTGCTTTGACACACATTCAAAATTCATTTCCATCATCCGAATTTTCATTTTCCTCTGCATTTTCATTGTTTTCTCTCTCTTTCCTTTTACCATCTCTCTATTCGACATTATTCACAGAACTGTGTGTAGCGAGTTTAGTGCTGTTGTTGTATGCAAAAGTTTGAAGAAAGAAAAGAGAATACGAAGAAACTGGGAGCTATACGGATAGAAAATGTGTATCTATAGAAATGTCTGAATGTGCATATGTACTTGATTTAGTTTTAGTTGCTTATGGAGAGGCGAGGCAGTCGACTGAAATAAAATTATTAAGCCATAAGCCATCATCAACAGCCCGCGCACACACATATAAATACAATCGTCTCGTCACTTCATCATTTCCTAGTCATTTAATTAATTAAAGGTTTTCATGATCGTAAAGCTGTCTAAGAGACTCAAACTGTTCAACTGCCTAACCAAAGAATCGTTACTATAATAATGGCTTACAAATTATGAAAACGTGGGGCTGATTTTTTTCTTAGATTTTGTTAAAAATTTTTCCTTGAATTTTTTAATTGTCATGCTATTCCAATTTTTGCAGAGATGTTTCACTTCAAAGTTTATTGAGCAGGGCAGGGAAACTTTATTATACTTCCATTTTAAAATGGCGAAGGATAAAAAACCTTTGAAATGAAGGAGCAATATAATGATGATCATTCAGAAGCTTTAACCTTTCTATAGAAAGCGAATGAATTCAAATAACCCAAACTTGGGGCACTAAAGCGAATAAAACTGTAAAATTATTATATTTTTTGTCCTTCCCACTTACCATTTGATCTTTGATTCAGACTTGCTTTCAATTCTCCCCTTTGACGCAATATTTTTTATTTGAAGAGATGGCCCATAAAAGATCCGGTTGAATGCTAAATGGTTGTATGAACTCAGATTAGATAGTTAGAAACTCTTCAGTTTTCATTGTCATTGTCATTTTAGTTTTCATTTTCTTTCTCCTACTCCTACTCACTCCCTGCTCTTTCCTTCCATACCAATTTAATAAAGGACGACAGCTAATGTTCAAATTTTATTGTGCATTATTATTGCGCTTTGTACATTTTACAAAGATACAGATAGTTTGTGACAGCAGACAGCAGGGTAAATTCACTTTTCCTTTTGAAAGCGACGGTACCTAAATATACACTTATATGTATGAATATGAATGTGCGGGTGATAATAATAATAATAATTGTAATTTTTATGGCATCCAAAAAACCGTTTTCTCCCGTCTCGAGTAAAAGTAAAGCCTCCATCCAGTTAAAACAAAGTATTGAGTCTATATGAGTGGCATATCAAGGGGAGATCCACAGTCAGATAACGCAATATGTATCTATAGAAAGACCGCAATTTTTATTGCCCTTCTTTTCCCTTATATTTTGAGCTCTGAGCTTTGAAGGGAAAAGGGAAAGCTGCAGAAAAAGGACCAACAGCAGTTGTAGCAATCCAGCTACAATATACCGGTATACATACATAATACACGGTTTTTTCTTATAACTTTGAATTTGCGTCAACTCGGTCCAGGTTGTTTTGTTGCTCGAGACAAGAAGTAAGTAATACAGTGGCTCGTCAACTGAAATTGAAGGCTTAACTTAAGTGCACGGGCCAAATATGTATGTGTAGTGTACAGTACGTACATGTGTCAAGTCAAGAAGAGGATGCCATGCGGCCGAAAAGGGATTTCATGTCTGCAATATAAGATATCCACCCCGCGCAAAAAAACAGGATGGCTATAGAATTCTATTGACTAATGAAGGAAAGGACCATATGCATACATAGTTTACCAACTTTCTCTGGAAATTTTTGTGAGGGTCTTATCTTCTTTTGTACCCTCGTTTTTTGTATTTACTGCAAAGACGACTTGTCCAAGGTTTTGTATATTTTTCTTCATCTTCATATTCAATTGTGCTTCAGTTTTACAGCAGTTTCGGGTCTTTTGACTGACATTCCAGTTACACGGCGTTCTATACATGTCTTTATTTTCTATTTTCCCAAGTGAACATTTTTTGTAGTATTCTGGGCAATATTTTGGCAAAAGCCAAAGTCAAAAATGACAAAGAGTGTATGGTTATATGGCTGTATACTGGGTACATTTTATGATGATAATTAAATGCAGATACAAAATGCCATTGTGGAAAATATTCATAAGTAAAATCGTAAGTATCATATCATATCATTTACAAAATAATATAGGGAAAAAATAAAAAGATGGAAGAAAAATTCCTCTCGTTGTCGTTGCTTTACTCAAAAAACGTGACGTTGGTTTCTTTTTTGGTTGTACATACTAACATCAGCAATATTTTTAGATAGGCCAATCAGTTTATGTGGAAGATATATGTATTTGCTTTTAGTTAAAGAAAAAAACGAAGATGCAGATAAAGATGAAGCTGCAATGATGGTGATTCCATAGAGATAATTTTCCGTGCCATTGAAAAGAACGGATATTTGATGGTGATTTGTAGGCTACTGTATTAAAAGTAACGGCATTTTTAATTTTGAATATCAAATTCATTCAAATTAGTTTACGTACATCACAAAACATAATGGAATTATACTATATAGATTGTAGATACTTGCATTTTTGATATTTTTTCTTGCATCTGTTTATGAATGATGCGATAAAGTTGCTAAATGTGAGCTTGGATTTTAATTTTGATTACAATTCAGATTGAAAATGGGATTCTCATCCTCATTCTTATCATTCCAACATTGAGCTGGCCTGGTTCACACGCTATTTGAAAATGATGAGGAAGAAGAGTAAGAGCGTTAAAATAAAGGAAAAGATGAGGCGGAACGCCTGCCTTTCTGTTATGTTGCATGGATATTATACATACATACGTATGTAAATTCTACAAGTATATTCACGCGAACAGAAGGGAGCAGAACAGAATGGTCTACGACTCTATGTATGTATAGTGCCGTGTTAAACTGATTGTGAGTTGAGTCAAGTTGAGTGTGGAGTAAATGCAGATGGACACGGAGTATTTGTGACAGATGTATCCCCTTTTCTCGTCTGCCAGCAGTTTGGGCTCACATCCAACAAATTTCTCTCGAGTTTGTCCCGTGAAGCGCCTCAAACTGAAGAGAAAAATCAACTCCTCACTATTTTCTCTGTAGCTGAACGGCAGCTAAGATATTATAAGTATACACGCATCTGCTTATGGTTTCTATACACACAATATTTCTGCGTATATGCATACATTATGCATATATGATGGTACTTTAAGTTTTCCTGTATAATTTGGGCAAGAGCCCTCGTCTAATGTGCGAATAAGCGCATGAAAAAAGAGGTACGTAAAAAATTTACATACTTCCACATCCAATCTCACTTTTCTCCACTTCGATCCGTCCAACAAGCAACAACCAACAACCTAGATTCACATTCACACTTATCTCCACACATACATAATATGTATGCACATATCCACCTTCAGCTCCACATCCACATGTGTACTACATTGAAAGATTAGAGCGGGCTTATTATTACTGATAAATTAGATCCATAGATAACATACCGTCATTTGTACTACCTATAGCCGTAAAGATGGATGTGAGCTACAGCAAGTGAGCTTGTACAATTTATTGTAAATAGTAAATAGTCGGGTTTTATCGTAAATAAATATGTACGTACAGATACATCGTGCAAATACATCGTTCAGACCCGCGGAGGTGAAAAAGTACGCAGACAAATGAAACCTTTTTTTGCCTCATATTTTCCATTTTGTGAGACGAAAAACGCGAAACATACAATTTTGCCTCTTCTTTTACGTTGCCAATATTTTCCACCAAAATTATGGCTTTTGCTGCGGTTGAGGAGTTTCCTCTGAAAAGTCCTGCTAATGAACTCAAGAAAAATCACCCGAATTCCCCATTCTCAAGCTCCACTGCCAGATCTTTTTTTCAAGTTTTATGTATGTGCTGTACAGTACAGGTGCAAGCAAGAAGATAAACAGGTCCATTAGGACAATTAACAGTAAAAGAGGAAAGAGTGAAAAGCTCTTGATTTAATGAAATCAATGGCCAAACTATTGTCAAAGTAGGGAAAGAAACAAAGGGTGATAAAAGAAAAGAAATCGTCTGAGTTTGGCTTCATTCTTTATGGTATTGCACTATTTTCTAAGGTCTTGCACCACTGCATCTACTCTGTTTTGATGGTTAGACGCTGTTCAAACCGTTTGACTCTTAATGTAAGACCTGGATTAGGTTTTTGTTTTATATTTGAGGTTTTTGAGCTAGTCCTTTATGACGTCCATTTAGCTGCATCTCTGATGATGATAATGAACAATACGAGGTTGAAATAGAGCGCCTTTTTAATTCAGACCTCTTTAATTATTTTATATCTCATAATAATAATTGTAACTCTACAGTCTATTTTAATTCTTCACCACCACTTTCATCTAGTTTGTATTCAATTACTTTACCTATCTAGGTGACTTAAACTTAGAACAAATTCACATATTATTCAAATGCATGTTCGTGCAACACGACGTCTTTCAATTGTCCAATTAGTCCAGTTTCTACCCGCTGCCCTGTTCCCTGTTCCTGTCAGAATACATTTACTCAACCTACGCATGCCTTTGTTCGTAGAAGCGTAAACGTAAATGTTTAACAACGAGTTCCCGGGAAAAGGTGCTCCGTTTTGGAATTTCCTTTATGGAAATTTTTCCACTTGAACTTTTATGGTCGATGGCGTTTTTTCTACTCCAACTTCAATGGTAACTGTATGACGATCTTTGACTTTTGACTTTGACTACTTGTACATATACTGACCATTCCGATATTGATATCGAGGGACCAGGGACATAACAAAAAAGGCACATCACAGACTTTTTTTTTCTTTTTGCGTGCAGTCTACTGCAAGGACTCCCGTCAAATGTCCTTCTATCTATAATCTATATACTATACATAGTATAACTACATGATACTTTCATGGTTATGCTCATGACTATCTTTCAAACAGTATTGTGGAATACATTATATACGCGTCCCTGGAGTCCTAAGCATGCCAGGATAGATCTCGATCCAGTTGATGGGACACAATTCAATTGAATACCTCGCCGTCATGCATAATACTGTCATAAACGTAAAAAGTTATACATTATACTTATCAAATGCACATGTATCTACATTCTACATGCTACATGGCAGTAGTAGGTACAAGGAGAAACACGAAGACGGGCGGACAAGGACAAGAGTAGCGTGGTCAGTTGAACATTTCATTTTATTTCAATCGGCTCTAAAACTGGATATTTACCGCTTTTGTATGCAAAGCAGTGCTGCACGAATACCGATACATGTATGTATACAAAAAGTACATGTTTCATGCACGTAAGCATGAAAAAAGATTGGAAGCTGACTCACTGAAAAAACTGCATGTACAATGTAACCGGCACTTTTTTTATGATGTATCGTACAAATAGAGAACGCTGTGGTAGACGAAAAGAAGGCAAAAAAGTGCAATAAAATGAACCACTTAAATAATATTTCTTTTTGTGATAAACGTTTCAATACAAGTCAAAGATGAACAAGTACATAAGTTGGTCACATCATATTATTATGTATTTTTGGAATATGTATATAAATTATACATAGTTGGCAACTTCAAGTTATGAAAGTGGACAAGCTTTTTTTCCTTCCTTTTTTCTTTGAACAATGTAATATTATGACCATTTCAATTTCTTCTTTTTTGCAACTTTCTCGAGATTCAAAGTTCCAAAGAGGCTTTTCCATCCTGTCCCAGTTTGGGTTTACAGGAAAAGGAAAAGCGCGTTCGTGCTGATTATGCATTCACTACTCGATAAACACGTTCAAGTACAACATACACATATTGAACAACCGTAGCTTGGAATAAACCTTCATGAATAAACATGGATAAATAGCTATAGGGACTTTTTCTTCGGTATAAAATAATTTACTGGAGCTAGTGCTAAAGTTCGAGCTGGCATCCCAGACTTTCCAGAATTCATCACACTCTACTGATATATATCTACTATACACTAAATACCTAGAAACATATCATAGCACACGGGTGTGGTCTTTAACTTTTCCTTTTATTTCAGTCGATATAAATACTCTGCTCCATGTCTCTACCTTTTTGTTTCATCTTCCCGCTCAGCTTTTCAGCATACATACATGTGTAGTTTTCTTTCTTCCTTCGTTCACGCACGAATTTCAACGTGTGTGGGTGTATGTATGTGTAATGTTTTTATCTACCGTTCAGTTAGTGTGGTGTACATTAGTAACTATTTTGACGTATATTTATAAACAGTGATAGAAATTTCCGGACAGAGTTAAATGAAAGGCCAACATATGTACGTAAGATAATAGGGCAAAGGATGAATGAACATGGAAATGAAGTTGGAGGCCGTACGGTCTAAACATTGAGAAACGGAGGTCATGGTTTAATACTTTTATTTTATTTGTGTTTACATCCATGCATAAACATAGAATTGTTTTTTATGTGTATTGTACATACATGCATGCATGAATATACACATACTCTTTAATATTATTTGACACGAAATGCCAAGGCTACTGTGGCTTTTTGTCTTGGTCTTCCTTTTGAGGTTTACCAGCGAAAATTAGGAGCAAAAAAATATGTGCTGCATGATGCATGATGCTTATCAAGGGAAGCGGCAAAGTCTGTTATGGTGAAAGTAAGTATTGTGCCGATAAAAAAAGAAGATTGCACGGAATTGTGTCCATATCCGTATCCTACATCTTCAGTTATGTAATATGTATGTATATCTGTGCATACTCTACATTGTATTTTATACCATATCAAAAGCTACAGTGATACAGCGTTAATATCAGTACCACATAAAAATGATTCATTATGTCTGGCCAGGGTGAGTGAAAAGCAAATGGAGATTTTCTGGGAAAATAAAAAAAAAGTTGGATGTTGGCTTCATGTGCTTAGTTAAATGGAAATGGAAATGGAGAAAGTGGAGAAAGTTGAGAAAGGAATGAATAGCAAGCTGAGGAATATGCACAAGAAGGAGAGAAAGTGAGTAAAGAAGACAAGTGAGTGAAGAGACAAGACAACATCCCTTTGTTCCGTTTCCGTTTTTACTGAGCACGTAAGTATAGCGTGCAGTTGTACTACTTACTACTGGTCGTATTGTCCTACTCTCTTTTCTCGGCTTCCCTCATTTCATGCGTACATTTAATTGCTGGACGTCCTGCTGACTCACAGCTTCAGTCCAACGCCACTAAGCACTTAGCAAATGTGATCCACGTCGTAAAAAAGTAACTTTTCCTTGTTGACACGATCCTCGTTAATTCCTTCTATTTTGTTCCATGTTGCTTTCCATATCAACAGACTGCAAATCATCATCATCATCGTTATCCCCCTCTTTACAGACACAAAGTAATAATAGTAGTCGAGTGGTCATGATCGTGTACTTGCTACTTGTGTGCACACAACATATCTTTCATTTTCGTTTTAGCTTGCATGCTTGCGGGTAGGAAGGAAGGAAGAATAAAAAATTCTGACATAAACTAACTCGATCTCAATCCCACACCCGCATTCAGCCAAAATGGTGTAGAAGGATATAAAAATCCACTCAACACAACTTTTTTTATCAGGCCACAAAGTTCTTGACCCTTCCCTCCTTGTTTTAGAGTGAAATTTCTTTTCTTTTTTTTGTTGAGTGCTTTTGTGCATGGTGAAATCAAGTCAAAAGAGATTTTTAAATTAAAAAGTTTACTATATCAGGAAAAAATCCAACCCTGGTCAGCTTGTTGCTCCGTCTGGTTTTCATAATTTCAACAGGAAAAATGACCACATTTTGATGATTAAATAATGAATGCATAAGGAGTAAATGACAGGGATCAAAGAGAACGTGGATCAATGTACTTACTGTACACAGGAGTACAAAGTAGTAAGTAAGTACAGTTATTGTGAGCTGTGAGTTTATTAGAGCTTGGCGATGTATTTCACTAACTCAGTCATGGTTTTTCACCCAACCGATAGAAATAGCCTCAATTCGTTTATCTTTGTCACTTTGTCCTGTGTGGGCAATATTTATGGCCTGCTAACTATCTCCGATATATATATACGCGACAGTATAGTAAAGGACGAGGAATAGAAGGCGACCAAAAGCACAAGCCGGTTAATGGTGTTGGTCGATGGATGAAGGAGAGTGAGGTAGACTTTCCGCAGACGGAACGTGCAACTTGTTCCGGAGATACTTTATACTGTACAGTACAGTATAAATTTCCTATTTGTTCACTGCTTTCTCTACGGTGATACATAGTGAAAGCAGTGAGAAATAGAAAACTTACTATTTTCTCCGCATATCATACATATATTGGACTGTGCTGTAGTTTCACCCCGTTGCAGGAGGTAGGGGAAAGAGAACGAAAGCAAAAGCTAAGGGATGACGTGCAAGATATCGGAATCGTGAAATCAAAATCGGAATTGGAAACTCGCTTCCACATGATTCGCCTTTATTTTTCAGCTGTGGAAATTAGGAATCCAGAGGGATATTTTTATATAGGAGACAAAAACATACCTAGATTTCTATTACTTTGGTATTTCAGAGATACAACCACAACTAGCAGCGAGCACAAAATATACGTGTCTGAATGCTTATAAACTTTTTTATACAACATATATTTGGATCTAAATTGTCAGATGAAAAGTCGTATGATTTATGAGACTTTGATAGGAGTATCTGTAGTGCACATACTACCATGTCCAATATGCATGCAATTGATTTCTATATGTTTTATACTAGCATTAAGCTATTGTACTTTGTCCATGTGCGTGTCGTAAGTTTACAAATAGGCAAAACGGCGAAATATAAAGTCTATGATTTCAACCCGCTTCATATTTTATAAAATATCAGTTTTCTACAGAGCACAAAAAATTCACCACCGTTATTCTGTCAAACATTGAATAAAGAAATTGAAAAGATCTTGAGAGTAATTTTAAAGGTCTTTATTCGATTGGTTGAAATTCTAAGAATTTAACATAACTTGTAAATTTAGTCCTTATGCACTTCAAAATCTTTGTGATTTTTATAAAAATGGGAGTAAGTCATCAAAATTCAAGAAACGGTATGATTCTATCATTTTTCACTTTTCATACGTTTGGGCAGCCAAACTTTATTCATTTGGGAAACTGAAAAATATATAACATACTGAAATTTTTTTCCCGTGTTGGATAAAAAACAGGGCTAGAAGTTATACCACTGTTTTTACCCAAAAAAGAGAATTTTTCGTTCTGCCTATACAAGCACGCTCAATCCTGGAAAATCGAAGCAGGTTTTGATTCTTTAAAGAGCAAACGGTAATCTTGTGCACGAATCGCGCAATCAAATTAGCTATGGCATTCACCACAAAAAACATTTGGAAATCGAAAATCTATAGTTGAAAATAAACTCAACTCTTTTATTACTACTTGCATCGTGTTTCGTGAATGAAACGGAAAACAAGGCTGTTCCTTGTGCATGTGACATAAATAGTTGGTAGGGACTTAAATGAAAAGTAATGGTGTGTCACACGAGTGTGACCAGTGAGTTGTTTATGAGGAGCAAATAAAGGAAAACGAAAGAGCGAAAAATAGGACAGACCGAAGTATGTAAGCGATGACGTACCTACTTCTTCAGTGTATAAAATATCCTAGAGACGAATGAGATGCAACTATGGATGTATAGAAGTAGAACAGGATGTGATACTGCATTAAGTGTCAGTTTAATGGCAAGAATCCCGTCTCAATTCAGTTCAACTCCCATTGATTTTGCACTAAACTCAAGAGAAACTAAAACTTGAGTCATGACGTCACTAGTTCTACTTGTATATGTCTCCATCCCAACGAAAGATTTGTCGTCAGTGTGAATGCAGTCAATATTTTGTACAGTTATGTGTATGTCTATATACATTATACTGTGTGTGCATCCGTCGAAATGGAATTCAATGAAAATAAGGAAAGCGCGCTGCATGCTGTTATGTACAACAGAGGAATGAGAGAAAGCTAAAGCTGGAATGAAACAACGAAGGAGATGGAGACGGGGGAAACGTCACGCAAGTTTTAGTGGACCCATAATTGAATTTGGAAACGATTGACGGCTTCTGTGACGTATTAACCGTCATCTGCCTGGCCCGGCTCTTTTCGTCTCCTCTGCCTTCTCGACCCGTACTTTTGTCTCAATATTCTGTACATTACATTACATGCATGGCATATGGACAGGAGCAGAAGGGCTGTATTGTCATTCTCTCCCATCAGCTCTCCTGTACTTCTTCTTCCTGGAATCAACAGACAAAACACGTTTTCTCTCTTCAACCTTGACTCTACTTGAACTGACGATGAACCCAATTCAAGATGCCGCGTCTATTGCTACATAAGTATACATTATACATGAAACGTACTCTGCTTTGCAGTCTAAACATGAAAAAAGAACACCCTCACTCTCGCGCTTCCACTGTTTTTCAGAAAACTGTCAACATGGTCAACGGCTTTCCAAGAAGCTCTTTTCATTTTTCTAAAATTAAAAAGTTGAGACAAACTTCTTGGTTTTTTATAGAGAATCAGATCCTACACAAAGCCTGGTTTTTTTGCAGTAGTTCGTGGTTAAAAAAAGACATTGCATTAAAGTTTTAAACTTCAGTTTCAAAAGTTTCACATACTCATTTCTCTGGTAGAGCCTTTTCCCGTCATTAGTTCTAACGGCCAACTTGACCTTTGAATTTGAGGTAAAGGCAATGGTTTGATGAATTAAAGACTTGGTTTAATAATGCATTTCAAAGGGAATCGCTCAAAGTGCAACCAACTTTAAAAGAAACTTTGATAATGTCAAAGTTTGAATAAATTAATGATCAAGATAAAGATCAAGTCAAGTTGTTAAGATTTCATGACAAGAAATTTAAATACAGAATTTTTCTTTGCGGCGAAAATGAAGGAAAAAACTAAGACAAAAGTTTTGGTTATACAGTATAACCTTGATTATCCGAAGTATCTCATGCTGCCTCAAT